>CACVKI010143536.1:0-34502 GCA_902732785.1 Trichogramma evanescens | reverse complement strand
TTGCTAGTTGAAAACTTTACCAGTACCCCGCCAAGACGATGTGAAAAACCATCGGCTAAGGCAATTTTTGAAGGCCTCTACGGGGGCCGCCTAAACTAATTCAAAAATAATAACATCCTTATTTTCTTAGCCCGAAGAACTAAAACTTGGGAGAAAGTAAGGAACCTCGAAGCAGATTTTTGGTAACTAATATCTGAATTGGCAATAAATACGACGTAACTAGATTTTTTCTGATATAAATACAAATATCAACAATACTGTTATTAAATTAGAATGACCAAATTCAATTTAATTGATGCTTTACATTTCTAACGAAGAAAATTGAAAATACCTTATAAAAAAAGTTTTAAATAGTAATTTGCACTAATTTTATATAGTCAAAAAGTAGTCTTTTAATAGTAAAAAAAAGACGATTGAATAACAAAAATCAAAAAACATTCGTGTTTGTTACATTTCCAGTTTTAATGGCCCTTTTGTGATTGAAAAATTTCTTTCTTGGCCAAAAATAAGCCATAAAATTTTGAGCATTTCTACTGTACAAAGCTAAAGCCAGAAAACGACGAATCATCTTCCTGTAATCTAGGCAATTTCACGTTATAACGTGCATATTAGAGCCCCGAGCACGCGAATCTTCATTGAGTAATTGCTCGAGATTCCGTCATTTTTTCGCACAAAATATATCTCAGTTCGATTTTTTTTTGTACCCATACGCAACTTGCATCTTCGAGCGTTCGTATGTACAATTTGTACACGCACAATAATGTGCGAACTGCAACGAGCTACGATACGAAACGAGCTCCGGTCCACCTTGAGAGATCACTGCGTGCAGATTGGAGTCCTTTTTTTTGGGCTGTTAAGATTATCCACGCCCGCGAGCTCGTGGATCGTTGCGCGTAGCACGTTCGTTTGACGCCGACGACGCGTACGTATACGTATTAAACATACACGTATTTGAAAAAACCCGCGCTGCTGACGCGCTCGGATCGTTTTTTTGTCGCAAGTGCGGCCAGGTAGGAGCTGCGATATATATTTATAGTACGTACGTATACCGCAGCGCAAGGTTATCCTTTTTTTTTATTTATTCCGCGCGGAGAGTGAATGCAGTCTCTCTCTCTCTCTTTTTTTTACCTTTGCTCTCGCTTTTTCCATTCCGCTCGGGTATGCTGCGTGTACGAAGGGAAAAATGCGCGCGAGATTGCTTTATCATTTATTCACGCGTGCGCGGCATATTGAGCGAGTGCCTTCTGCGCAATACACACGACGGTTAGTGGCACGCGAGCAGCACGCGAAAAACTAGGCTCGCGTTAATCCGAATAAATCTTTGGGTACATATATTTTATATATTATATGATTGCCCGCGCTGAATGAGTGCGATATAAATAAAAATTACAAATCGTTAAAATTGTATACGACTCGTTTGCGTTAACTCGCACTGATTCGCGGAAAAACAAATGCAACACATCCTTATCTCGGGATAGTGCAGACAATAAACTTTTGTCGTAGTGAATTTGATCCAAAGGAAAAGATCTGCCTCATGGGCAATGGGTTCGTTCAACTACAGTACATAAACAACTTCCTCGAATTTTCCTTCCGAGCCAGAAGTTATTACACTCTCGCGCTCGTGCGCACCTACCTGTCGCAAATATCGCCGTCGCGTAATATTTTATTATACGTCGTTCGTTTGTTTTGCACCGATCATAAATTTAACCCCGCAGACCAGAATACCTGCGCGTGTGTAAAGACACTCGCGGCCTGCAGTTGCGCACGCACACGATGTATACAGCCTACTATACGGAGAGCTGCAATGACATAGTTCTATTTAACGAATGTGTAGCATAATAATCGCATGCGAGGTTGCTGTTGCTGCTGCTGCTGCTGCGGAGATTTCTCTACACTCTCGTTTACATACGTGTGCACATGCACTCGCGAGCGCGTGTCATACATATGGTAGTCATTGTAATGTAGCTTTCATCTAAGCTCCGATGTACATACGCGTTTATGTGTACCTCGTCGAGGACACGAAGTGAAATTTTCAATGGCACCCTTTATAAAATGCGAGACAAGTTCGTAGCACATGTCGACCGAGAGAGAGAGAGAAAGAGATCGCGATGCACGATTGTCATTATCAGCTATGTGGATTTTCTTTTTTATGATTTGCATACACGAATGGTGCAATGAGTTTAATCGATGTACTATATGCTTCGTGTGCACTGTCGTGTGTGGGTGTTTCATCCACGCGAGACACGCGGCTTTTACGTTCTGACGCGCAGTTCGAAATCGAAATTCATCATCTCTCGGTGACTTACCGCGTAACGCACGAGGCTCTTGACACGATGTTATTAGAATTTCGCGCGAGAGCTCTAAAATTTGACACCAGCGGAAAATATACGATGCCCCCCTCCCCTCCGTTCCCTATTTATCCCGCTATCTACCGAACAAGATCTGTAATTGCTGTTACGCATTACTTTCTCTGGTGCGACATTATGCGAGAATCACCGAGTCATTTTTCAATTTTTCATTTGGAAAAAATTTATTATACATATTTCGAAAGTTTTTCTCGGACGCCGTTCCAACGGTGTGAGTAGTCAAAGGATCGCAAATGCCAAATTCATAATATCAACGTAATAGGAGGAGAAAATTATAATTTTTTCAGTCCTTCCGCCAACCTATCGTGCTCAACGCCAAGAGGCTCGAAACATTTTAATAATCAGAGTTATCAAACGTGTCAGATTCTAGTCAGCATTAATACATAAAAATCGGGCACCTACGCGTACAAGTAAAAGTACATTGTTAAAAAAACCGTAAATTTAATGATCAAGTAAATGCAAAAACAGGTAATCATGTAATATTCGTTGGAAATTAGTGTTTCAGTAAATAAAAATGCAATCACATATAAGCCAGCAATTACCACTAGATGGCGAGTACCTTTATCTGTAAACCCGCAAGTGGAAAAGTCAACTGTATAAGTGAAAGTTCTGAAAAAAAATTAAGAATAAGAATTTTCTTCTCATACGGATAGTATGAAGATATCGTGTGAATGACACCGTTATCATTGTTCAACAGGACATAAAAAATCGTCTGCACAAATTCCATGACAATAACGGACAATTCGTACCACAGGAAACATTTCTTTTGTGTACCGATACAAGTAATGACGTTTGCACTCTATCTGAATTCAATTGCGATCCGCGTTCAGATTTTTTTTCTATCCATCGACGTTAACCTACATGACTCACAGAAAATCAATCGGCTTTAATTCCACCGGAGCGTAATGATCATTGTAACAGGTGAGAATGTGACGCAAATATCGGGAATACATAAATAGAGAGTGAAAAGAGATTCTTTAACGCTATTGGTAAATAATATACATTCGTATCGGTGGACGCGCGTAGCAGCTCGACCTCGCGGTTCGATTGCTACGTACTCGCCCATGAGGCGCAATTGTAATAACGCTTAACGACCTGCTGTAGGTCGGGTACGTCGAACCGTCGCGGGTTGTTTTTTATTCCGTTTTATCTCTGTCGAAGTCTATTTTTGCAAGCAACATATTTGCGGTATGCTATTTAGCACTGCACCGCGCCGAGTGCGCGCGAGCGTGTGTGACACGAAAGTTAATGAAATCAAACGATTGCCCCGGCGCGCACGATCTCTTACACACCAATTGCTCGGAATTAAACGAGCGAGACAGTTGGATAAATTATCCTTAATAAATTAGTCGTGTTTAGGAGCCGTTGGAATTACCTCCTTTTTTGTTATGCGTTCCAGCTATTTCGCGAACGACTTTTTTACCCTCTTTCAACGACTGCAAGATCGTTAGATAGAGAAGAAAAAAAATAAATGAATCAGCTGTTGGATAATGAATTTTTTCTGCACCATTATGCACCGACCGATCGTTATTTAATCGATTTTCGGTAAAGATACGAACGGAAAAAGCTTAAACACGCAGAATTATAATTCGCACTCGTAATATTTAACGAGGTTCCTGATTAGCTTTTAAATATGTTTTTGACTCAACGTTGTTGACACTCGCAGATATTACGCACGATTTCGTTGAAAGATCTTAATCGCGCCTTCTCTTATTTATAAACCTCGTTACACATGCTAATTTAATTTTTCGATTCGCAGCTTCCGTTCATTCAATTCACCAAGGGTGGAATCCGCGTGAACTTCGGTGGCTACCACGCCCAGGCCGGGCTCGGAGGTCTGCTCACGGGCAGAGCCGCCGACGGAGGACTGCACGCCAGCGCCGGCATCGAGAACGGACCCTCGGCCAGCGCCGGCCTCGGAGGAAGTCTCGAGAACGGACCAAGTAAATATGATAAAAATAACGAACGAACCTGATTTCATCACTGCGATATATCTCATGCAGATCGTAAATTTATCCTCGGGGGGGGAAAAAAAATATTGCAAAATTTCCATATACACTCGAAAAGTAATGTACGTAATAACGCAAGCGCCACACGCGCGAGCGCACGATAAGGCAATGAAATAAATTCATTTCGTGTGTTATAGAGTTGTGATGCAAATTCAGCGTTAAGCCGACACCACGTGTTTTAAAGAAATTACGTTACGTTATATTTTTATACGATGTGGATAACATAAACACACACTTTTTTCTTGCAGAGGGCGGCCTTCATGCACGAGCGGGACTGGGCGGCAGCGGACCGGCAGCCGAGGCTGGACTCTCGGGTTCGTTGGCGGGACCGAAGCCGACCGGTGACATCTACTCGCGAGCTCAGATAGCCAACGGCATCGAGGTGTCCAAGACTAAGGGCAAAAATGTCCAGATAATTCCAAGACCCAAAAAGGCTTCGGAACAGGTGAGCTCATGTCCAGTGCATGTAGAATTGTACATGCATCTGCGTCTTTTACGCGTCAACGCGAGAGAGCAACACACACATACATACTCGTTTAACTAGTTTTTCCTTCTTTTACCCTGTATCGTTACAACCGAATGATTCATTTTGTTTTAGGATCAATATGCGGCGAGTGGAGCAACGGCTGCGGCTTTGAATAGAGGTTCATAATGATTTTACAAAATCGCAATTTTATTGCATGGCTATAATAACTTTAATAGAACTGAAAAGTAGATGTTTTTCAAATATTTATTGATTTTGCTTGATATTAACAATTGCTCAACGCGCAAACTTTTTTTAAAACCCCTTCAAGCTTTATTCACATAACAAACATATTGAATCCAACATTGCTGACGAAATTTACGTTCTAGGTTTTAATTTTTGAAGAATCCCGATGCCTATTTCCAAAATCTCCAACCCAGGAATACCTACGGATTAATTTTTATTTTTGAAAAAAAGTTTGCTTTATAGTTGATGTTTATTCATGAATAATATACATTAGTCTCATGAAAATATAAAGTTTTGTAACACATCAGAATGCATTTGGATAATTTTTTTCTTCAAATGGTCATTTTCAAAGTTCTACTTTTCAGTCATACCCATTAGAACGTGATGTAAAAAAATGGCTTTTTAACTCTTCAGCTTTGCCTAACAAACACGCAAATCGCAAAAACGCACCGACTGACGCACTCATAATACTATTAAAACAGTGACATATATAAGGTAATATTAACAATCGTACTGTACACCTTTAAAAAATCCTTATACATTTAATGCAGATGTAATCTAAAATCAGACATTAAACTTAAAGTTACTAATATTAAATTATATTTACCGTATTTTTTTTTATTTAAATTAAAATTAATGTGTCAATTCTGATTTAGTTATGTTAATTGATAAAAAACTATATGCAAAATCAATTATGATCAAACCAAATATTCACCACTAGATGGCGAGTACTTTCATTTCTAAATCTGCAAGTGGAAAAGTGAAAATAATTTTATAAATCAAAAATTAAATCTTCTTTAAATATAATTCAAAATTTTTAATATTAATTTATTTTTAGATGAAATTGAATTCATCCTCGTAGAGAAAAAAAAACTTCCTCCATTATTACATTAATTTCAATTTAAATCCTTCTAACAGTGTAGACTAAACTATGTTGTTTTGGCTAAACAAACTGACAAAATATGAACCGAGGTAACTTTTTTTTCTCATCGAATTCATGCTCATTCATTCACACGACATAATTTTGCACCAATAATTCATTTCACCTCATTCTCATCGATCGTCGCGTCGTCATTTTTATATGAATTAATACGAAGCACACAAAGACAGACATTATCAATAGACTTTCGGGGGCGGTTTTCTTTTTCTCTCTCTTTGCGCAGACGCCTCGGAGGAGGACGACGAGGCCTTGAAAAAATCGCATCCAGCTCGTTGGTACTTTGAAAAACGAGTCCAGGAGCGTATCGCGGCCGCGGGCCAGACTACCGCTGAGCCCACGACGACCGACAGTAATGCTATATCTGAACAAGCAGTGACGAGTAGCAGTGCTGGCAGCAGCAGTAGCAGTAGCAGCAGCAGCACCACCAACATCAACAATAGCAGTAATAATAGTATCAAAGAAAAAAACAGCGGAGGTAGGCAGACGTCGGGCATTTATTCCAGGGCTACCGCCAGCGCATCTAATGACGAGGCGATTCAAGACACCGGCCGACCCAAGCACAGGTCGACGCTGTTCGATGACATTTTCAACGTGAGTAATTGTGTCTCATTGTACAAGCCAACGATGAGCCCGTATTAACCGCGGACAATTAATCGTGGCGGTTCGATCGACGTTTGTAATGCGAGACTTTTCTATCCTTTTTCAGATTCCAATCTCGGCGCTGAATGCCGTGAACAAGCTCTTGAAGAATCACGTCGGCAAGAAGTGAGGAGTCAATCTATCTCTGCGCGGATTAGCAGCTCTCTTCCCGCGGTGCTATGGCAACAAAGAAAATAACCTATTTTTATTATAATTTTTCCTCGATAGAAATCAGTAATTATCGAAATCGACTCATCGCCGCGCGATACGTTACTCGCGATTAGCTTTACATAATAATGTATTGTGTACAATAAAAATATATCGATATGCTAAATCAAATATTCCGCAATATTGTATAATGTAATGAAGACATTCGAATTTTCATCACGTTCCAAGGCTGGAGAAGATTACAACAAAATAAAGAAAAAAGAAGGAAAAAGAGAAACAAAATTGTAATACGCTGTAGCTTTGTTGTTGATTCGTGAAAATAAGTGTGCGCACGAGTTTGAATCGGCGATTGTGATATTTGAATTGAATGATAATGAGTGGACTTTTATATGCGTCGCATGTAAGGGGATTCGTATTTTAATTTTGACTCATGGCAATTTCCTATTTTACTCTTAGCGTTAATATTTTTCATGTGTTTGTAGTAAGATTTCGCAATAAACGTGGAAGATGAATAATTACTATGAGACTTGTCATTTTTATTATTTTCACTTTACATCGATTACAGTTGCATATCATCAAAATTTTTTGTGTCATTTTATACAATATATTTTCAAAAAAGTTAATTGTGTAGTACAAAATCTCGGAATCGCATGCCTGACCATGTTTTTACTAATACTACTTGTTGAAAATGTTCAATTCTTGACTCTCAAAATAAATTATCAAAATATCGCTTATTTATATGTCGAATGAATTTAATCATTTTTTGTATAAATATAGAATACGATTGTATCATTGAGTATTTGTTCACAATTTTGTTGCAAAGTCAATATTTCGCGGTAAGCTTTTAGCGCAACGATAATTTAAATGGTCCTCATTTTATGATCTCGAAAAAAGTATTTTAATTTTAAATTATAAAAAAAGACAATAATTTCTTATTCAGTGAACTCGAATAACAATAAAATAAAAATAATTATTTTATCGATCAAGTGTCGATAATATAGGATTGCAACTTACTTAAAATCCATTTAGAAAATTTGTGAAAAATGTATGTGCATAAAAAATGAAGTGAAAGATGCGAACGATTTAGTCTTTTACATTGTTCAACAACCATCATTATTGCCTCTGGTAGAAATTCTCAGCACTCACAATGCTCTAATGACCAAAAAATGCTTATTTGAAATGTTTTAAAATGTATTCCCAGTAATTGACTTGTTTTTGGAGATTTTTCAGTTTCATTAAATCATAAATATTACGCACATTTTAAGTGATACGTAAATAACTATTTAATTGTTTCAAAAATTTATACCATTTCAACCATTTTAAATTGTGAATACTATATTAAGCCTCTCTACTCGACTATATTACTACTTTACTAGTTAAACCACTAGATGGCGAGTACTTTTATCCGCGAAACTTAAAAGCGGCAAAGTAAACTGAATTGTATAAGTCAAAACGGTTTATCCGCTTCATCAGTTCTACTGTAAATTGAATTTTCTTAAATTATATGGTAGAAAAAATTCAGTTTACTTGAAGGACAAAATATGTTTGAGTAAGAAATATTCATCCATTTGAAAAAAAAATTATAAAGTTACATATTGTCATACAATGTTGATGAAAAATGTTGCATGGTATACGTTCCGTTCTGCTGGCTCTTTTATGTCTGAGAAACTTTTTTGTCGGCAAAAAAAACTAATGATAAAATGTTAAGCATTTCTACCAGGAAGCTTGTTGAACTATTTACTCCTCTTTTCATAATGTAATCAGAAAACAATGTTTTATACTCGACAATAAGAGAATCATTATTAAACAAAAATAATAAACACCTGCAGTACTACAATCCATGTGCAGTTAATAAGCTACCGACCGCGTCTAGGTAGCTCAAAAATTGTAGCTCTATATACCTCGAAGTGACCACACGCTCCAACATCAAAGTAGTTTGCACTCTTCGTGTTCTATCAACTTCAAATCGATCCGACAACAAAGAAAGAACTCAATCGCGAAAATTAATCGAGAAAATGGCAAATTCCAGAAGCCGCTTCTCGTCAAACGTTCTCCGCTTGTCTATACGTATGATACTATACGTGTGTATACATCTCGAAGCGTATCTCGCGCACGACGCTCCAGTCCAAAGAGAAAGCCATTTTTGCGAGATACGCTCGTTGTGCGGTTTCGTAAGAAGTGTGGATGGAATTGACAGCTTTTTAAACGGTATAAACTCTCCGGGCGCGCGCGACACTATCTCGTGTATGAACACCAATTTTGTCGGGTCGCGCGCGTTGAGCTGCGATGCGCTCAGTTTGCTGCTTCGCGTGCCTCTCCTTGTAACAAGTAACACACGTCGTCGTGCACTCTTTCTTTTTTTGCCCTACGAGTTTTGAAACACTTTTGTTTCGCTTGTGTATCTGTGTATATAGTGTATCGGATGATGCAGGGATATCGCTTGTGATTCGAGTGCGCGCGCTCGACGCCGAGACAGAGAGAGAAAGAGCGAGAAAAAGTGAAAGTTGCAATTGGAAGTGAGTTTTGTAAAATATTATTTATAATTTTTTAAATTTAACATTGAAGATTGCCTGTATTTCGGGTAATTTTTTTTTTTAATTTTGGCTTGCGTGCAAATTAATTAACACGACCTCCATAAACAAGTAAACAATTCGAATTGCCAAAAATCTTATCAAGTTCAATACCGCGTAGCATCTCGTATCCCACGTCCACAAAACTCAGATCGAATCTTCGCGATCGATCGGTATGTCTGTGATTTCGACGTTTTCTAAATTCGCTTGGCTCGCGAGATTTTTCGGAGTCTCGCGCTTAAAATTCCTCAATCTAGATTATTCCGTGCGAAAAAAAACGCAAAAAATGCTTTAACGAGCGCAAAAACCAGTACCGGGACTTTCACGGTGTATACGAGTCATAGAGCGCGGCGGGACCAAGCGCGGCGCGGCACGCGTATAATATTTAGTTAACAATTTTACCATCATCGACTGCGTCTTGCCTGTCTGTGTGTGCGTATAATGTACTCGATTTATGAGAGATATGAGCGAGTGTGTGTGTATAAGGTAATGTTATACTTCCTGAAGCTGTATCACTTAAAAAGCGACCACTTGACAAGCTCTATCATAGACACACGAGTGTGTGCGTATTTTTTTAGCTAGGCGCGCACAGTTACAGAGTCACGCGCGCGCGCGCGTATCGTGTGTGTCCAGCGCCGGAGTGCCCGCGCGTCGAAAGTGTCCAGCGCGCCGAGCCGAGCCAAGCACGCGAGCTAAAAGATATATCTGTCGCAATATAACGTCAAGGTTCTCTCACTCTTTCTTCGCGGAGAGAGAGAGAGAGAGACGGAGGAGAGCTCGACAGAGAGAGAAAGAGAGAGAGAGAGAGAGAGAGACTCCGGGGCCTCTGGGTGTCCCGAGCTATATACAGTGTGTTTACAACAATATACGAGTGCGGGTGCGTATATCATAGCGATACCAAGCAGCTGGAGTCTCGTCCGCGCGAAAATTGCATCTTTTCTCTATCCTCTTTTTTTTTAATTTTTTTTTATTCTTATAAATAATATCGATCTGCCCAGAAAACATGAGGACACATTCGGTGCGAATATTGGGCGTCGCGCTGATGCTGACGTTCGCCAGCCAGTTGGTGAGCTGTAAACCCGTGGCCGAGGAAACGCCGGTCCCAACGGTCGTGGCACTGGACGCGGCCTTGCAGGACGCTTCGCTGAAGGATCTGGCCGGGTCGGCGCAAGTAGCAGAAGATCCACAGGCGCGAACCGGAGGAAGGTTTCAAAATGGAATGGTAAATGTTTTTTTCTTTCTTTTTTACACGATTTTACGTAATTCGCACGAATCGAGAGAAAATGAAAGTGCATCCGATCATTTGACATTTACATTCGAGCTTTTTAAAAAACGGAATCGAGTCAATCTGCGGTATATCGCGTACCGCAGAGTGAACTAGAAAACTACATAAGATATTAACAAATCATCGCACGTTTTCATCTATACCATAATTATTATGATATAAAAATTTCAGGGTCATCATTTTTTACCAGATCCCAGATATAGAATAAAACATTATGGTTCATCTCAACCCAGATATAACAAAATAAATCTCTAACTTTAATTTTATGCATGCGGCTTCTTAAGCCTATAATTCGTAATAGCACCACAGCAGGAGCAAACGAGCGCAAGGTATCCTTGCCTTGAAGGGAAATTTCGTAATGGACGAATTTTTTTATTCTTATTCTTATTCACCACAGTCATTGTTCAGGCACGCAGGAATCTTCTGTAGCGTAATCGGAGAGCTGGAGTCAAACTGTACAATGGCATTGCCGAATTGCTGCCGCTGTTTCTTAATTTCTTTCTATAATTGGCGACTGTGTAAGCTGGACACGGCGGCGGAAATTCTCAATCAAGAAACAAAAATTAGCTTTCGATAGAGCACAGGTTGTACGGAGTGTGAAAATTAATAATTGACGTTTTGTGTAGGCATGGTTTGATGAAATGGCAGACTCGATAAGGTTCGGCAGAGGGCGATTAGTTAATTCTGTCGCGATAGCACGAAACATCTTAGCCGACCGAATGGAGGTAATTGAATTGTTTGATACAAAGAAAAAAA
This sequence comes from Trichogramma evanescens, assembly GCA_902732785.1. Lineage (NCBI taxonomy): Eukaryota > Metazoa > Arthropoda > Insecta > Hymenoptera > Trichogrammatidae > Trichogramma > Trichogramma evanescens. The sequence continues at coordinate 23,060 of CACVKI010143536.1, read as the reverse complement.
ACTTCGCCAACAAAAACAGGTGTCGCTTTCGTATTGCTATATTGTTTTTATTCTCCTCTTCTTAATTACTTGTGTTTTGTTTTTGCTCAACTCTTATTATTGTCCTTGTTTTTTTCTAGCTGTATAAAAAAAAATTCAATCTTCCAAATGGATGCTTGGCAGTGCTTAAAATAAAGAAATGAGGACTGAAACGATCTAACGTGACTGTCATAAAGGTCGCGAAGAATCGTACCTATTTTTTTTTTTTTTTTGACATTCAGTCCTACTTTCTGGCTTTGTAATTCTTTCTTTCTCTACTCTATTCTACTTTCAGTGTTATACATTTTGTTACTTTAATAAGTGCATTATACTACTCGCATATCGCTATATTATAATGATCTAATTATCGATGTTTTTCTGTCCTTTTTTAAATTGTAGATCATATTGTGAGAGTGCAGCAGCTCACACGGATATGTCACAGTGATATATATTTTTGTATTGAAAATAAAAATAATGGGTACGTCACACATATAGACTCACATAGAATCGTGATTTGAAAAAAATACTATAACGTAAACTTCGTCATAATAAATTGTTTTCCAAGGCATGTATAGCTCCGAACCACATCGTTTGCATGATAAATTTGTAAAAGTTGCTTTACAATAATCAAAAAAACAAGCTTTTGCCTTGAGTAAAGTTATTACATACGCCCATACGTGATTTTGTGCATGGAAGTTTTACTTTTTTTTTTTATCACATATCTCGACATCTTTACTCGCAATAAAAAGTTTTGCAACGAGCGCTGAATAATTATAAAATCATTTGCTTCTGCTCTCGACTCGTGTATATATTTACCTGCTTGTTTGGGCGAATTAATCCGGAGGTGACGGCCGATACATTAAAATATTCTGTTATTCGATCTTCCGATGCAAAACCCACTTTGCAAGGTGTATCACCTGAATAAGCGGTATACCCGTAATCGCGAATTTGCGTAGCGTAATCCACACTTTTCTGCGGCTTATTAATACATAATCCACTAACAAAATTCCATTGAATCACATCATTAAAATTTGAATTGGTGCGGGTCATACGAGAGAGCCTTCAGAGCAAAACTCAAGTTCTCTACGATGTATAATACCGATAAAACATTCAATTCAAATATTTCCTTCGCTCTCCAAGTGCTAATGAATATTTTTAAATACTAATTGAATATGTATATTGTATTATAAAGTGTATAATTGATCCTATATGTACTGTAAAAAACATACCGACAAAATTGTACTATAGTGTAATTAATTTGCGAATCTATATGTATGTACTTCGTTTAATACAATTCTTCTTCTTCTAGTTCTTCAAATATATCATAGTGTGTTTATTAAAATAATTTCTCTATAATACAGACGTAACCAATGACACATAATTACAGCAAAAACCATTCCCACAAGTTACAGGAATTCATGAGCGAGACGCGCAACAACATCGCCGGGGCCGTCGGTGCGGCCAACGACGCCCTGGCCCGCGGCCGACGCATGCTCCAGTCGTACGAGAGGCTGCCGTTCGCCAACGCCCTGCCCCCGAGGACCCGCGAGACCGTCAGGCTGGAGAACGAGAAAGACCAGGCGATACTCGAGCGGCGCAAGAGCGACATCGGCGGTCTGCTCGACAACGTCCTCAAGCCCAAGCCGATCATCGACAATATCCAGGAGGAGGAGAAGTACGGCAACAACGGCGACAGGTTCATCGGCGTGGGCCGAGCGCTAGTCACCGGTGTCGAGGGATTGACCAACATCTTCAATGCCGTGCTCGAAGTGAGTAGATGATGATTTTTTCTTCTCCGGAGCATCATCTCTGCGTACATTGCGGTTTTGTTTTTTTTATCGCGAGACCTCGGATGTATATATTGGAGTCTATGCTGAAAGAATGAAAGAAGAAGAAAAAACCGTTGATGTTTGTTAAGACCGATATGTGACGCCAGTGGTGACAAAAAAAAATGAGGTTGATTGTAGGTTTTCGTTGATGAGATCACTGACGCACTGTCGCCACGCGCACATTGACACTTTTTTTGCCTTTACAATCGCGAATAACGCACGCGTCGAGATTGCGACATCTTATTGTGCGTTTTGTTTCTTTTTATTTTCATAATTTCTATTATAAATAGGTGCAAGGTCAGATATTTAATCCTAAGAGTTTTGAATATAAACGATTCGTCGATATTGGCCCAATGTGGCGAAACGATAATGCTGCTTTGATTGCGAGTTTAAATTATGCAAGTCCGGTGTGACTTCGCGAAAAAATAACTTTTTTTTCTCAATTTCACCTGTATACCCATATATTATCATTTACGTCACAACGCGTTTTCGATTTAAAATTATAAGCGTATAATAAATATGTCTCGTCGGTGGTTTCGGGCAAAATTTTTTGCATTTTACCCAGTTTATTATTGAACTCGCACGAACGCCATTGACTGAATTCTTTGTTTTTGTAAAAATTTCAGTTTCCCGTTAAAGCCGCCAAAAATACATCGAGGACCATAACCGAGGCGCTCAATCAAATTGGCTCAAGACTGGTTGGTTTACAGTGATATAGCTAATGACAAAATCAAAAGACAGTTTGGAACGAATTTCTGTTATTTATTATTAATTACATTTTTAGATATTTAATTGTATGGAATTCATGTAAATATAATTACCTATAAGTTATAAGAAACATCGCTGCTAAATTTTTGTGTATAAAGTGTATGTAGAAAAATTCGTAGTTATAATAATATAAACTCGTATTATTTAGAAAGAAATTATTCGATTTCTCAATAATTGACCAACATTTATGCATCTGATCTTTCAAAAATTCAAAACAAAAACGAGTAATTCAGCAAGATTGCAAATACTACCACGCGTATTAAAAAATATTTTTCTCGACTTTATAACAGAAAAGTCATTTACCTATCTATTATAAAGTGTCGTTCATGCATAGGTAATGTTTCTTCCTCTTCTCTTTCTTTGCGTTGTAGCAATATAATTTGTATGAATTGACAAAGTAGGAATTATACATTGTGATTGACGCGAGCGCCAATGCTTATTATAAATATTTCTTTATTATTCTTCTTTCCTCTCGATCTGTACAATCTATCGTTCGTTGTAATGCTAGTTCGCGTGTGCGCAAATTGTACACGCGAGTAGCATTTAAACTACCTGTTTTGAAGTTGCCATCGATTATCCTTTGCTTATTACATACATTTCTTTTTTTATATTCTATAATACACTATACAATTTAAAAGTTTTTATTCGGATTTGATTTTTATGAAAAATTGGCATACAGAAAAGAAGTAAAGGCTATATAATTTGTGTAACGCATTACAATATAACTTTTTTAAAGTTTTTAATGTGAAAATTACAACCATCGAGATAGACAGTCTTCTAAAGAAAAAAAATTGGTTACGTTATATACGTTTGCAACTACTGTACAAATACGAGAATATACTTCTTTCCAAATTTCATATAAATAATAGTCAACGTGTTATAAAATATACGTTCATATATTTCCATGTTGATAAATACAATCTTCGGGGCACTTTTTGACTAATCACTAACTTTTTATGTCCTCTACAAAGCAGCAGTAATGTCCAGAATTTCTATTGATTTTAGTCCTGTAAAAATATAGTCGTAACGATAAATGCATTATTATACTTCCATCGTCTTAAATTAGGCTTCTTACGCTACGTATATTTATAAAGAAAGCTTTTGTTGCGCACTCAAAGTATTCACTCGGTCTTACAGTTAGAAAAGAAAACAAAAGAGCATTTTTCGGTGATATCTTTTTTCTTTCGGCATTCACATGGCACTAAATCAAAAGATACGAATGATGACAAATTTGTCGCATTGTATAAGCTTTGTAAAGAAATATTTTTGCGAGTGCGCGTGTAATCGTTGCTTTTTTTTCACACAGTGAGGCAATGAATCGAAGGTAGTGTCAAAAAATTTTAGATTAACGAAGAAAAAAAAATATCGTGTAATGTGTAGTTTATCACAAATATAAATGTTATTATTGCTATTATTTTAATCTGTCCACTGCGGTGTATTCACATGAATGAAAGTGTCTATACTCGCTTTCGGCTTACAATTGCCATATTGAATACTGTCAAATACCATCACACTCACAGAGGTTCATTCACACACATTCACGCATACACACACATACACACACACACCTTTCATGTCAAAATTTTTCATGATCTTCCTTTTTTGGCACACTATATCAAAGATTGTAAGGTGCGTAATTGTAAAACAATTTTGAATTTATTTTCTTAACTTACATACGAATTCGTTTCTTATTTACAAATCTTTGATCGGTTCTACGCATAAACAAATGTATTTAGCAGCTCGTTACCACATAATGAAATGAAAATTGTGCGTAAAAATTAATAATCGTGCGTGCACAAGATGCGAAAAATTGTAAAGAAAAATTTGCGCTCGCCTCGAGTCTCGAATCGTGCCGATTTTTGTCATTGTCTATCATAAAGCACTTCACGAATCGCCTCGCATCGTCGAAAGCACAGGTCTGAGAGAGATTATAGAGCGAGGATTTTATGGCTACATAGTACTTTCGTTTTGTTCTAATCATTCATCCGCTTGATCCTCTCGACGTTACATCCGCCGAACGCCGCCGTCATCATCATCATCATCATCATCATCATCATCAACTTAATCGGTATTCCTCATCCAGAATCGGCAAAGCTTTACCTCGTTTCCTGATGCTCGTCTCTCTCGGAGCTGCAGGGCATACACATACACATAGAGTCAATTAAACTTACACGTAATAAGCTCGAACATTTAAAAAGGGGGTTTATCAACATTTATCCACGCATCATTAAAAATAATATATGCCACTCGCATGTTTTAAAAACGTATACATGTGCGTTTCTTTTTTTTTATGTATGCGTGTAATATCGTATTATGTTATGTATCGTGTTTCTGCCCACGCGAGTGTCGTTTAATTATTTTGCTCTCGATAAAAGTGACGAAATAATAAATAATAATAATAATTCATAATGATAATAATTTAAAAATTAAAACTATAACCGTGAAGATTGGATGACGTAAAAAAAAAAAATCATAGTTATAGAGGCATGATCGTCAAATTTTGCTTTTTTGCTTTTTATGTCGTCGTTGTGTCGTAGCTTTTGTACGTGTGGGTTGATCGCTTGTGCCTGACCGTGCAGAAGAGTATCATGCTGGCGATGAGGCCGAACAGCTGGACGAAGCCGATGGCGAGGCCGACGCTGCCGACGAAGTGCAGACGCTGCACCAGCCACATCTGTATGGCGGCCGAGCAGCCGTCCTGATACCAGTTGAGCTGGCGATCGTCGTTCTCGTACTGCTTGCCGCAGTAGCGCTCGCGCACCCGGCAGCACGAGTCGGGCACGCGCTCCTCGCGCGGCCATGCCTTGATGTTGTACCAGTCGTTGTACTTGTCGACTCCGCAGCATTGGAACTGGTTTTCGCGTTGGTTTTTTTTTTTCGTTTTGCAGCAAGTCGGTCGACGGCCGGAAGCATGGCAGGCAGGGAGAGAGAAATAAAGACAGCAATTAGTATACAAGAAATGCATGGATGTGTGTGTGTGTGTGTAAATATTTGAAAAATGTCGATTCTGCTTGTAAGACAAGAACTGCGAACCGCGCGATCGATCGCGTCGAGATCCTTTTATAACCGGCGCGCACGTCGAACGTATATAGGCCCGAAAAAGGAGCTGCGCTGCCGGCACGAATAAAAGTGCTATGCGCGATTTCGTGACCGTATATACATCGATGTATAAGCTAATACAACCCGCCGAGAGAGAAAAGCGCAAGCTTACTCGCGAAGAAAGCGCGATAACATCTCGGCTGAAAAAACCTGCAGCAGCCTAGGAGCGCTTGGCTCGTGTTCGACGCGCGCCATAGGAGATTATAATACTGCTGCTGCTACACATATAGGCCGAGCACTGCAGCACAGCACTCCAAGCGAGCGAGAGATACCGTTTTCTATGACTTTTTTATTCGTCTGACATTGTTGTAATATAGAGAGCACTTGTGGCAATGCCGCGCCGCGCAAACAATGCGCCGCCGCGTGCGGCGCGCCATACACGCGTCAATGTGTAACGATATTTTATTATATATAGTTTTATACCCACAAGTGCATTTAAGAGAAAGCCCGTCCCAAAGCACTACATATATATATATAACGACGTAAATGCACACCCGATGGTTCGTAAATTTTTTGCTCTCCGCGCGTACATATCTCTCGAGTTCGCGCGTTATGTGCATAGAAATATAAATGCAGCAAAATATTTTATATGTATTTGCCTTCGTTTAAATACGAACGAGTGCGCGCACTCGAGTCGAACGTTTTCTATACACTTAAAAAGCTCCGGCAGCGGCCGTAAATATAATTTTATTCGTCGATGCCCTCGCCCGCTCGCCCGCTCGTTTGCTGTCGATTGTGGAATACATCGTGAATGTACACGAGAAAAGTGGTCGCGAGCTTACGGTCGATTGTATGTAATCCCAGAAATTAGCGAAAGTGCCGCTCTCGTGGACGTTTTCGTCGCTGTAGTGCTCTTGAATGCCGTTGTAGAGCTGCTCCTTCATCGTGATGCCCACTTGATCCTTGAAGATGAAGGCCAGCGAGCCGAGCATGAATTCCGCCAAGAATACCAGTATGACGAGACTGAAGTACTGTGTCGACGAGCAAAAAAAAGAAAATGAAAAGTGAAAAAGAATTTTTTAGACCATTATTATACTTCGCTGAAGCAAAGCAAAGCAAACAAACCGTGATCAGGAGACACCGGGACTGGAACCAGGCGCCGCAGCAGCCGAAGAAGGCGACGAGGAACGTGAGACAGCCGATGGCCAGCACTACGATGTCCGACGAGGCGTACGGATACTGAGGCACGAGGGTGCCGTAGCCGTGCTCGTACGGATAGTTCAATCGCATCCAGAGGCCGGCGCCGAGCATGCCGCAAGCGCACAACTGCAAGCCAGAAAAGAGAGGCAAAAATTAATACGGAAAAAAAATGAATTAACGTCAATTACGCTTGTGCAGAAGGAGATCGAGGACGACGAAAAATTCATTGAAATCCGTTCTCCGCTCGAGTTTGTCAATGTCACTCTACGCTGCTGCGTCGATGCCATAATAATAACTTTTCTCGCGATCTTATTGGGACAATTAGGGAGAAAAAAAGAAAGAGAAAAAACAAGCCATCCATCGACTTTCACGCGGTAAATATGGCACCCAACGTGAAGGTATAAAACACACACGTACACAACACACAAAAGCAAGTGTCCATTCATCTTGTGTTCTCCAAGGCGCTTTATACACATGCAGCATTCAAAAGCTGTCACCGCGTCGTGACTCGGGATGTGGGATGACCCCCTAGGACTTAGATCGTTTATCATTTTCCAACCACGCGCATCACATACATATAAATGTGCGTGCGAAGAGAAAAGAAAGTGTTGATGGGTGCTCTTTACGCGCTGCATGCGAGCACCGCTCGCAGCACATATACGCATTCATTACATCAAAACGATGGGTTCATTCGCGTACGCGAGCCTCTATCATTTCACCGGATACCGATCCGTGTCCGATGTGTCTTTATAACATAATTTTCCATGCCGGCCGAGCTCGCAGCGCATAGAAAGTCTCCTTATGCGTCTGTATGCGTTACGTTTTTTTTTCTTCCGAATTTTCCAAAGCGCCGAGCGAACTGCTACGAGCAGTGAAAATATATCATTTCGTTGTTAAAGTTCGGATGCTCGAAGCGCACTGGAGTTTATGTATACAGCTACGTACGAGAGAGAGAGAGAGGCACTTATGCGCAGGTTTACTTTCTATACAGTCGGCGCAGCGCGAGAGGTGAACATAGCGTATTATATTTTAAGTGCGATTCGGTGCCGCTTGAATTTCGATACGTTATTGGTAATAATGCAAAGCTTGCAACATGCAAATTTACCGTCTTTTCGCAGGCGCCCTATGCTCTGCTCCACACAAAAACATATAATATTTATGTAACTATAATGACTTTACGTAAGCTTTTAACATTTGATACGGATGGTACAGCTATACATACGTATACACAGGCTCGTAATTCAGAGGATATTTACTCAACAGGTGGCTGTTATACACCGCGGGTATTATTATATATATTGTTAAAATATAATTCATCCATCCCCGTGATTTGTGTATAATTAACAGTATTCGCCTGCGCGCACATATCTTACCCCAGATGCGCGGCGCCTGCAATTTATTTCTCAAGACTCCGCGCGCAAAAGCTAATAAACGTTCGAATTCTTACTCTCGCTCGCTCTCGTACATATATAATATACCTGCCGGGCGTATTTCGAGCGTTCCTCGGTGCATTCAATTAACATCTCGCAACAACAACAACAACAACAACAGTATTAGCGGAGCAGAAAGTGTACCCATATACGGGGGAGCTTTCGGGTGTCTATTAAAACGCTGCACGACAAAGTCGTGATTTCGGTGTGCACCGAAAAAAAAATAACAAATAAAATGGGGGCGGGAACTTTGAACGCAGGCGCTGTGTTTCGTACAACGCGACGTAGCTCCTACACAGGACTGATATACTTTTATAAATAATAATAACAGCCTTCGGAGCAAATAGGAGTGACATGTACTACGACTACTTTTATTACTATACGCGCTGCGTTGTAACACAGGCTGCGCGCGTATATAATGCAGCGGATCTATATACGGAATATACGTATGTGCCTGCGTCGCGCGAGCCGAGCAAAAGTTGAAAATCCAAACGAGTCGTGGCTTTTGTAACCAGATAAGCGACTTGCATAGACGCACACACACACACACACACACGCGCGCGCGCGTACTGCAGCGTTTAAAGAGACGCCGTGTGCATCGAGCGTGTAGCCTATAGGAACATAGCGCGTGCACACACACATCTGGTTTAGAAGGTGAAACTTGCGGCGCGAGCGGATGTGGATGTGACATAATGAGGATTTGTACAGCAACATTTAGAGACCGTTGGAGTTACCTTAGCCAAGCGCGCGTTTAGCATTTGAAAGTTGATCGATTTATCATTTTGCACTTTCGCGTTTTGAAAATATAGGCCTTTCGCGTGTGTGTGTGTGTGTGTGTGTGTGTGTGTAAATGCGCGCGCGCGCGTGATTAATATTTTCCTCGAAAATTATCGCGCGGAGAGGACAGCGCGCGATGCATATGTTGCGCCGATTGCTGCCATCCGCGCGCGATTTGGGAATATAATAATAACGTTAGCTCTCGCTCTTGCGATAATTGCGTTTATTTTCTGCAGTGAGCGCCAAAAGTCTCCGCTGAGAGGCTCTGTGGGATATTGCTCCGAGGAATAGAAATTTCAATGGCGTGCACAAAAGTACGTATTATACGTTCGTATGCATACGCGTTCGCGTGGGTATGTGCACTGCGCACGGCTTATTATACGGTTACACACCCGCACGAGAGAGAGAGCCTCACGTCCCTCGAGGTGTCTTCCTCGTTAATGAGCTTTATGCAATCGAAGTTTGGATAGAGAGAGAGAGAGAGAAATTAGCGCTCGCTGACAATTAGCGTTCGTGCAGCGCGCGGCCAATTGATCTTCATTTTTGTCCCAACTTTTGCGAGGAGCGCCACGAATCGGTATTACTTATTGTAGCAATTTTTCCAGGCACGGTTCAGCATCGACGCGATGAAACGATTTTCATAATATTTCGCGCGTGAGTAAAGTCGTAAAAGAAAGACGATTTCACCGTTCATCGAATGGCCGATGTTTCTTTTTTCGTTGTGACGTAACGAGTCGTTATTTCTTTTATACCGATGCAGCTGCGTTACATTCGTGATAATTCTCCAGTAAAATTGTGATATTTTTCCTCTCTTTTTCTCTATTTCGCTTATGATCCGGGCAACCTATACTTGTTGACGCAGTTATTTATTAAAGCATTACGTGTTATAATGTTCACCCCTAAATTAGAGATGAATTAGAAAAATTGGACGAGCTAGAAAAGCGTGACTTTCTTATATATACCCTTCGAAAATTCTTTTGCCACTTGCGAGTTTACAATACTCCTTCTGCTGATGGAATCAAAAAGCTCATAACCAAATGTCACACTTTTAATTACAATATTGTTACAATATAAAAAGAAATTTGGGATTTTAAATTCTATTCCTACAAAATTTTAACTAACCTTTTAAAAATTCATAATAAAAAATATATTATAAGTGTTGTTTAATATGTATTAATGTGCATTAATGTATGAATTCTTAACGATTTGTGTATGCATGTATAACATGCATACTTACACGACGATCTATAGAATGCCCATAGCGAAGTCATAAACTCTGAGTTCAAATTTGTATCGTAAACTTCTAAGAGAACTGTTTGAGATACAGTACAAAATTTTCGATGCCTCTTCCACACAACAAGAAAGTCTAAACGCAAAAACTTTTATGGTGAACGGAGCGTTTTTCAATAATATATAATCTACATTGTGGTCTTCTTCACATATTATAAGGATAAATTGTTGAGTTTCAGTGTATAAACGTCTGCCAAATTGTTATTCTCAGTCTAGGCTTATTAGTATTTGCCTATTTGCGTCTGTAGCCAAAAAGCTAATGAATAACTTGAGACGTCTATAGGATGTTGCTAGGTTCAAAGGAGGTAAGCTATTGGTTCTACCTGATTCTTAAGAAAAAGTTTGACTGAGAACTCGCTCATTATAGAAAGACTCCAAATATATCCGGATTCTATTTTGTATATTCCAGAGTGAAAATAGATTGGAAAAACACACGCCTGCAATAAATGCGGACTTGAATCATTTAAAACACAATAGCTTAATGTATACCTAACTCATCTGTTTTGATCGTGTGTTTACAATTTTTTTGACTCTCGCCACCTAGCGTCTGACGGTCGAAATATAAAAAAGAGAATAGCGAAAAATAATATTCAGAGATTTTTACGAATTTTCATACTTCCATACTCATTTCTTAAGTACTATAACTTTATGAATCTTTTAAGATTCATAAGATGATCTAGGGAAGATTAAAATCAGCATTAATTTAGTCGCACGTGCGACTGCTACTCATCGCTCATTCCTTTTTATAATATTTATGTAGCAAAGGTGTCATATTTGATTGTGAGATTTCTCATTTCATCAACAGATGGACTATTGTCAACTCACAAATAGAAAAGAATTTTTCGTTGGGTATAAAATAATCATTTTTATTTTGAACGTTAGATTTGAACACACGGTATTTTAGTCAATATATAGCAGTATTAATATTTTTCAGGCCAGAAGTGGTTTCCTTCGAACGATATTACATTTGTACCCTGTCTGGCATCGAAGGTTCGGTCAATCATACAATACTTTCCCTCGGCAATTACCGCGTGGCAGCTCCATTTCCTCGCGCGAGGATGCTGCCAATATTCGTTTATACGTACATATACGTTTAAGTACATCTCGCAGTCTTCTCATATTGTATACACACATACCAGCACGTGCATATGTATACATAATCAGCATTCAAATGCAGGTACATTATCGTCTACTCATCGCGCAGCGAGGAAAGTCTCTCTCTCACTCTCGCGAGGGGTAACGTGCACTATACATTTGAAACCCGTACAAGGCGCGCGAGCTGGGCTTTATAATAGGTTTGTTGCTCCTCTCTCTATATATAATGTACTTTTGCGAATGTGTGCTGCACGTTCGGCGCGAGTCAGCAGCAGCGCGAAAGATCTCTCGGATTCTCGCGCGCAGGTGTTGGAACATTCGTGCTTACTACTTCGCGAATACTATGTAATGGCTCTCCGCGGTGAGGTACGACGAGTGTTGCATTTCTTCTCTGCCCCCTTCGTTTTGTTTTTTGTTTGCCTACGCTACGATCGGAATCCATGGCGAAAAACCACATCGACGCTGTGAACCACTGCGCTGCTATATATAATATATATAATGTGCGAGGCTGATTCGTAAATAATACGCGTATGGAAGCCGAGACAGTTGAGACGAAAAAATGAAAAAAAATAAAACAACACCCAATCCGACGTATAGGAAAACGAATATCGACCTTCTTAATTCGCACGCACCTGAGAACCTGGAAATATATAATTACCGTCGAAAAATCCTGTACAAACGTATATACGTCGAGGGCCCACGTTTCGAGCGACAACGTCGAGCGAGCCGAGAGACCTTCAATTCTCATTACCGGAGTCGAAACGCGTTATACTGCATGTGCACGCATAATATACAAAGCTCAACTCAAGTTCCATATATACCGAACCTCGAGTCTGCGCCGCTGCTGCCGCTGCTGCATAGGCCCGGCCGCGTTGTACATCCTACTCGAGTAATAATAATACCTATATGCGCACACGGATATACTCACATGCACACATACACGGGTGTAGGTACGTATATATGCACCGAGAGACAGACAAGCTCTCTCACAGACACACAAAAAGCATCAAGTGTCACGACTGCATGTTTATAATGTTGACCCGATTGCAAAGGCGCGCCTTCGTACACACACACATACATACATGAAGCTGCTTCTGTGTGCGCATGTGTGCATGTGCACCTCGACTCGTTCTATATATGTCTGCGCGCTATTACCGCGTGCCTCCTCGCGCGCACGAGCTGCACTATGCACCGATGTGCGGAGCAGTTTTTATCTCGACTCATCTGGTACGCGGTTACATATCTCTTTCTCGCTCATCTAGGCGCGCACACGTACACACACACATGCGAACGGATAATTTTTCTTCTTCTTCTTCTTCCTGAACCCATATTTAATTCGATATATAATACAAAGCCGAAGATCAACGATAAGAAGATATAACGAAGGAAGCACGAAGTATTATTGTAAGGAAAAAAAATAAATAAAACAATGACCCGCTACGGACACGCTCTAATTTCAGTTATGATTGTCTAATCGTAATCGCGGGCTCTCGAGCGCGTGTAACGCACACACGCTCGTATTATCTATATAAACCTTTAAAACTTATGCCATATTGCGCGAGCGCAACGCTAGAAAGTATACTACGATGTACTAAATCGCCAACAATCGGACGAACGCGAAAATCTAACTCGTATCACTGGAAACAAACCAAAAGAAAAGAAAACGCGCGAGCACAATGAAAATAAATAAATGAAGATGATGAGCGAACGAGGCAACAAATATAATGCAATTCTCGTCGGGCTGCGCGCAGTTTTGCGAAAGTTCACGTATAGTGTACTCGCGTGGCCGGAACATCTTCTGAAATGGTATATATTATAAATGAATGCGCAATGCTTTTTCTAGGCCTTGTTATATACAGGCAGTAAGTAGTCTGAGTCCCTCGAGCATTATATACACACACACAGCGCGCACAATACGTAGATATATACACAACAACAAAAAAGTGTATATACATTCGATATATAATGATAATGAGCGCGCCCAGCATCCGTATAGTATATATAGGCGCTCGACGATCGCTGCGATGTATCGAACTTTCATGTGAAAGTATAAACCTGGGACACGATAATGTGTCTGTGTGTGTGTGTGCGCGCGCGGATACAAAAGAGTGACCCTTTTTTTTTAACTATAAATAACGCAAAAATACACTGACACGGTGTACACATGGAAATGCGGCAATTTATCGACTTATTGTTCGATCTATTGCTTGCCGCACGACGCGATCGACGGCGTCGAATGTGTGACCGCCCGTTTGTGCACTTTTACCCGTGGATTTCAAAAGCTCTCATTTAATTGGAGACTTGGAGAGAGAGAGAGAGAGAGAAAATTTGCCGCACCGATACTTTTTTCTTCGTATACGTCGTACGTGTCCTTTTTACATGTATGCACTGTACTTTATAACATGTTTATAATAAACACGTGTCTACGTGGTGAAAATCCTGCCTATGTATGCATAGACGCCGTCGCGCGCGCGCATTCGTTAATTCCGCCGTCAGAATCGTGGCAGCAGCAGCCGTGCACACGGTGCACAACACGATTTATAATATGGAAAAGCTCGAATCGACGGGACAGATAAAAGCTAATGTTTTCTCTAATACACGTCTTGTGCATATAATGTGCTTCTGCTGCCACACACATTATATACACACACACACACACATCGGCCTGGGCTATGAATAATTGCACACCATCAACAATTTTCACTCCGCCGCGCGCGTCGAAAATGTGCATATTACGTTACTTTCTTCGATCGCTCGCTCATCGCCGGTTTGAGCAGAGTCGGCATCATTATAAACCTCGGCGAAAAGAAGTGAGAGAGATTCGCTATTCGGAACGAAAGAGATTCTATATAGCACGTGTAATTTACATCGGGGATACACATATAAAGTCGTGAGTCGACGCGGGGGCTTCGTTAACGCTGATGCTGCTGCTGCTCGAGAGAGAGAGAGAGGTAGAAGAATTGCTGCCCCATTTTTTTTACTCTCTCTCTCTCTCGTTCGATCTCTTTCGCTCCTTCATTTTTGCTCGTCCCGTGGAGCGTGAATTCAGAAGTATACACAATGTAAAGGTACATTAGTAGGTATTTACCTATGTGCCGATATCATTCGATGCAATGTGATTATTAGGTATAGCTGACTTTTGGTATAATTAGCTCGACCTCGAGGATTCGAATGCACACGATCGCCCGTAGAGTCACGTAATATCGCTCTACTCGATATCACTGTTAAAAATATTTACGTGAAAATATGAATGTAACGGCGAAGGGAATTTCTTTTCTTTCATTGGAATTGAAATTCATGCGAAAGCATTTGAATTGATGAGATTTAAAATAAATTTAAAGAATTTTACATGTACGTACAGACATGTACGAAAACAAATATATTTTAAATACAAGTCAGTAGGTTTTTTTTTCTTTATGACTTATATACGTATTTTCACTTTGCCACTTGCAGGTTTATAAATACAAAGGTACTCGCCATCTAGGGGGAAAAGTTGGTATCAATCGTAATTGAATTTTGATACATTTCTTGGCAAATAAACGTGAAAACTAAATTAGCATGAAAACATTAATGTTCAATCAAGAGCAATAGAATTAAATTCTTGTGATTGCATTGTCATCAATTTTTTGTGCAGTTAAAAGTACCTCAAATGAAATTCCGTATCGGTTATTTAACTTTTGATGTCTGATTATTGACACTAAATCTGTAATCAATTTAAGGATTTTTTATCAGCGAAATGTATACAATCAAGAAATTTCGAAATATCATTCGCGAATAAAACTCGATCGAATATATGCGATGTATCAAAGCGGATTTATCGTCGAAAAATCGGCTTTATATTTTCATGTTACGCAGCAGATATATAATACACGACCATTATTGGTTATAAAACGTTTGATCGCTCGCGACAGCCACTTTCATAAAAAATTTTCAATCTGCTCACAGACATGTGGAGCAAAACTATATAGGCGGTATATAAAATTTACGCATATCATACACATACCCAAATGAGGACGTTGAGCGAGCAGAACACATGCCTAATGCACGTATAGCCGGTGCGACCCATGGTTATGGTATGTCGTCGTTGCTCGTTTCACCTCCGCTGCTACTGCTGCTATATTATAAAACGTATAGCGGGGATCCCTCTAGTGCTCACTCGAATCGGTGCGCTCTGAAAGAAGAAAAATAAAATTTGCAATTTAATATCGGCACGGGATGGTAGAGAGCCGCTCGAACGCCATTATATGTACGCCGATGAAATCTCTAAAATTAAATCCTCGCTGGGATATCCCAAGAGGGAGAGAGATGAATCCTCGAGAATCGGCTTTTTGAAAATCAGCCGCATATAATATATGGGCGACGCTTGAAATATATTATCATTCGGTCGAATCGAACGCTGGCTTTTATTCGTAATGACTTCCTCGCGAGCGGAAATGGATCTCCAACGTCGCGACCGCATCGCATCGGCGCGGCGACCCAACGATTCTACATTCGTATGTAACAGAAAAATTTTACAGCGCGAGGAAAGTCCGTAGGCCGCGAGCGAGATACAATTTTACGTAATTTATAACCCGAAGCTGCGAACTCGCGAGAAATAATTTATACATGCGAATGAGCGCATAAATAAATGGCATCTCGATTAGTCCGGTGATTCTGCGTGCACTTGCTGCAGCACGAGCGCCGCGAAGTGAAAGCCCCCGCGGGGCCGGCACAAAAATATATAACATAAGAATGACTTTGATAATCGAGTTCCGGTGCAGCGTTTTTAATTCCGATCTATCTCGTTGTGCCGATCAATTACGTACTGAAATTAATTCATGATTTTAATTGGAATCAACGCGGGCTGCGTATCATACGTATAATGCACATTGCCCAAAATTATGATAAACATCGTAATTGAATGCGACATGCGGTCTGTAAATTACAATTATTATTTGTTTTTTTCAGTTCTATACACATACGTATACGCTGTATTATAATACATAATTCGTCAAGTAGATAATCACGAGTATACGAGGCAATGAGCCTCTCCGCTGTATGTATGTACATGGCGAGCGAGAATAACATATATACGATTATTATCGTGGCAAAAATTAAGGCTGTGTACGCGGCTTTCATGTAGAGCGAAAAAAGTGCTTACTTGATTAATTTATAGGAGTCAATGTCTGATGTGTGTGTATGTGTGTGTGTGTGTGTTGATGGCATTTTTTCTTCTTTTTTTTCAGCAATTTCAGAAGTAGAAAGTTGCCGAGCGCGGCGATTTTTCAAATATTTTAAATGTTTTACCTCGTTCGACCATTATGTGCACCCGATAAATTATAACGATATGCTCAACCTGCGCGAGTTTCTAGATCACTAGATTGTAAATAATGCAATTTCCATCGAATTAGGACGAAATTACATTCGCTTCGATACAACGGCCAACAACAAAAAAGTGCGACGATTCCACTTGATACACTTGCCGCACGATACAACTTGTGCATCAATGCCTGGATTATCGAGCGTAATTCCATGCGGGACCTTGAGGGGGGAGGGACAGAAGAGAAAAAAAAATAAAATAAAACGCACACACGTTACGTACGCGCGTTTACGTATACAGTGTGCAGGTTTGACGTGTGTCTGTGTATATACGTTAAACGAATGATTAAGATCTATTAAACGTACGTTTACATTGATCCGCGCGCCGTATAAAAAGCTATATATAGTCAAGATTGACCGGAGCTTTTATAGCCTGCATGTTTATAACGGACACCTGCGATTAAAAAAAAAAAAAATTGCACGAAAAACGAAGGGATATAAAAATAAAAGAAAGATTTTGTTCGTAATTTTCGAGTTAAAAATAATAATGAAGCACGAACCTTATTTAAGGACCAATTACACGGACGATTCAGCGATTCTCTCGACTGCTGCTGCAGAGCGGAGGAAGGAAGGAATCGCGCGTACACAGAGATCTGCGCTCAAGCAAGCAAGCAAGCGATCGTCGCTTCGCTGCAACCGCCGCCTGGACACTTGAATTTTTGTAATAAATTCGAACGAATATAAAAACTTCACACTTGAGCACTGAAGCCGAACGAAATCACAGCAGAACTAAACATCAACAACAAAAAATGAAACAGCACACAGCAACAACAAGAACAGCAACAGTAAACAACACACGAACTAAACGTTGGTTTATTGAAAATGAAAAAAAAAGGCGATCCTCGCTTGGCTTGGCACACAGTGGATAGCGAAACGACGCGACTGTTGTTATGTACGGTATATAATATACTCTGGGTATATAGTAGTACACAAGCGCGGCGCGATCCGCGCGTCTGAAAACCGACTGAACTCCACGACGACGAGTATAGAGCCCGAGAGCCGAGCGAGCGCAGCGCAGCGCGATCGGCTTCTCTCTCCCACCTCTTTGTCTCTCTTTCTCTCTCTCTCTCTCTCTTTCTACTCCTCTTCTGCATCTCGTGGCTTTCATCTTTCCTTCCTTGTATGTGTACTCTATCCCTCTGCTGTATACACTCGGGCGCAGAGAGTATACATAAGCTTAGCGAGGAACGTTACGTGTATTCTTTTTTACTCTCTTCTGTACCATATAGCCAAGAGTAAAAGAGCGAGAGAGAGAGAGAGAGAGAGCCGTTTTGTTAGCCTATTATAACGTTCTTTTGAAACGATTGCATTTTTATTTGGTTATCTCAACTCCGTTTTCTCTCTCGCTCACTCGAGCACTCGAGTCTCTTTCCGCACTGGGCTTAAATGCTAATGTTGAAAATCGTCGTAGTCGTCGTCGTCGTCGACGACTCCACGCGCGCGCAAAAGTTCAACGAACCCACACAGGCCCAAGCCAAGTACTAACTATATATACTTGAAACTGCCGCGCGTGCCGAGGCTCTTTAATTATTCGAGAGATTGACCATTGGAATTTTTTCGAGCCGGGGAGGATGGGTGTTTTGTCGAGAGCGTAAAGTACATAATACGTATGTGCATGCGAGTCGTGTCGTGCGACGACGACGACGAGGACGATATATAATGATAATGTTTTCGTAATGCCATAGAGTCTCCGACGAGTGCATAACTGGGCGTAATTTCTTTCTGCCCAACGCTGCAGGTGTGCTCAGCTGACGACTGCTACACTCAACTCCATTGAACAAAGAAGAGCGAATCACGCGTGCCCACGTATCGCTAATAGCCCTTTAGTATAGGGGAGTGTACGCGCGAAGGCCGACCTTCGGACGGCGCGGAGTCGCTACCGCATCTCCCCGCGAGATATCTCGCCAGCTCGTTGTATTATATATTTTTGCGACCTTCGATTTCTGCCGTGTCCGAAAAAAAATTGAAAAAACACGCGGGGAAAAGGGGGCAACCGCGCTCACGTTGAAAGTCAATCGCGAGCTCTCGATTTTCAAGGTCGCTCATAAAACGGACGAAGAAAAAACTAAAAGAAATCCAAGATTATATTATACGAGTCTCGAACGAGAGAGAAAGACCCTTCTCTCTTTCTTCACCTATTGGTACACTTGCATCGAGACTTGACCGTATACGTATGCGTGTATAGGTATGTTCCTACGCACACTCGTGCAATATATACACGGAAACGTTGAGTTTTCTCCTTATACTACTACTATTTTCAATGTACTGTGTTGGCTCGCGATCGCCCATAGCAAACGAGCAACAGCAGCGTCGCGATTGAAACTTGTAGGTCTTGTAACGGGACAGTTCTCTGTTCCGAGCTCCGATACGTATGTGTACATACACATACACAAACACACATACGATCTCTTCCGTTATTGTCTTTCTCTCTCTCTCTCTCTCTCTCTCTCTGTCTCTTTCTCTCGTTAACTTCTTTAATATTTACAAATGTTTGTTTAATGCAGTCGGCCAATTCATTAATAAAAGTTAGCCCCGGAATGGTAGGTGAAAAAAACAAACATAAAACTGATCATATAAAATTAAAGATACTATTATGAAGTATTCTCATTAATTTATTGTGTGATAACAAAAAACTATAGATACTTGTACCTAATAATTAATACATCGAATTTTTGACATTTTTCATTCCCAAAGCGTTTGAGCTCTCGGTTACATGTTATTCTTACAATAAAAACTCAAAAGTATATAACCTAACTTAATTCTGTACACGTCACTGATTATAAAGTTTTTCTTTCGTGACTAAAATTTTAAACTTTTCAGATTAATATAAAAAGACTTGATGAGCTTGCGATGGGTAAATACGAAATTATACTTATAATTAATCTAATAATTACTATCACACTATCACCTTCGAAATGGTCACCTGTAACAAAGAAAAAAATAAAGTTGCAATTAATACTTGATGATGATATTATTAATGAAACAAATTAAAAATGATCAATGTTATGTAAATCAATGTAAATTAAAAATGATCAATTTAATTATTATTACATATCGATTCCTATATACTCGAGGTAGCATCGGTGGCATCGGTTTGTATTATATTTTCACCAATGGTAAAAGGCGATTTTAATTTAAATTCAGCTTTACACTTTTTTACTGTACCTACCTCATCTGAGTCAGCATCATTTTCTTGTTTTGACCATGGAGCAGGAGCTGCATCATCTCTCTTGAGATGAAACCGCCAAACCCGAAATGAGTCTGGTCTAGATTGTTTCCAAAATTTAACCAATCTATAAATACCGTCGTAGCGGAAGAATTCAGTTCGTCTATATGGGCTGTTGGCTAAGCTTAATTTTCTTATGACCATTATCGGTCCACTGGACGTCCAATCATCAGCTTCTGCTCCCTCAAAAGAAAATTCTGCACAGGTTTTTGCCAATGCCAAGTTTTTTCGTATCAACTGTTGATCGTTTGTGGGATTTCCTTTATTGTCCCTGGGTCCACAACCAGTGTAGTATACATCGTCTCCTTGATCATCATCATCCGCATAAATACCAGATAAAATAATACTCCGGGCCAAGCCCGCTGCGTTCGTGCTAATTCCAGCGACCATGTCTGTGTGAATTCCAGCTTTTGATATATCAGATCTATAAATCCAAATGGTTCCTACTTGTGTCGGGATAATCGAATTAATCGGACCAAACTCTATTTCCGGTAAGCGTCCAACGCCTTCATTTTGTTCAGTATCTTCATGGATACTAAAGCGGTTTGACCATTTTATTGGTCTGATATCATCTCGTACCAAGTGAAACCGCCAAACGAGAAACCCATCGATTTTTTCAGCCCAATAATTCTTCACTTTATAGTATCCATCATAGCGATAGCACGTTGTTGCTAAACCAGTATTGTAATTTTTTTCATTTATTTCGAGTTCTCTGATCACTCGTAGAGAAACACCTGCTCTCCAATTATTAGAGGCGAAATTTTTCACCAGCGACTCTTTTCTTCCGTGTAATTTTTGATCTGCCACTTGATCTCCAAATTTATTTTTTCCATCCGAGCCACAAAAAATGATTTCATGGCCTAGATCAATATCATATAAGCTGCTTACGATTAAGGATACAGCAAAACCTTCTGCATTTCTGCTAATTCTAGCAACGGTTTCTATGTGAATACCTTTTTGAATAAGTTGCTCGCGAAAACTATACATCGTTCCAGTCTCAATTTCTGGAATTGGCTCGATGGGCGCAACGGGTATTATTTCTAGTTGGTTCGAGATTATAAAAACCTACACATACAAAAAAGTAAGATGTCAAAACTCGCAACCAAGATGCTTTAAAAAAATGAAATACATAAAATCAATTAATTATTTTACCTCAATTTTTTCTCCACAAATGATATTGTACTCTCCAAGCTGATGAATTTCTTCCAAAAAATTATTTTTGTGGAAAACCGTTAAATTATTTTTCGGTATTTTTAATGTTACTTCAAGGTCTTTTTTGAGACTGGCTACAGTATCGTTTTTCGTAAAATGAGCGGTCCATCCCCGTGAACCATTTGAAGTCACATATTCAAACTTCATCTTGATGAACAAATAAAAAACAGTAAGCAATAAGAAAGGAATTAGCGAGAAATTGGCCGCGTTCCGCAACGTTAGCCGAACACAACGTTCCGTAACTGAGTGTCCGATGTTCAGACGATGACAACAAGTTTTATGCTGGGACCTCTCAATAGCGTGGTAAAATTCGCATGTGTTTGTAAACTATGTGTACATGAAGACTCGCAGAAAGTATTTATATACCACGGCTATAATATAATAATAATCTCACATTGTATCGACATTAATCAGTAATAGTAATTGACGAACGAACATTTTCATATTTCAAATTGTTAGCTTACTGAAATGTTTATACAATAGAATAATTCAAACCCGTGATGATACTTGATAAATATTCAGGCTAACTTACAAAAATTTTTTCAATTATTTGTAAATCTTTTCCCTAATAATTATCAGTCTGAATTCCAAAAATGTTTAACCAGGTGCTCTGAACGGGACAAGCAGAATTAAATTTTTGTAAGTTCACTTAGTGAAAACTGTGATTTGACTGAGACAATTATTTTTATTTTGCCACTTGCAGATTTGTAGATAAAAGCACTCGCCATCTGGCGGAGGAAGCTTAAAGTGTTTGTAAACTGGTCTAAATTTTTTAAAACAATTAAATTGTCATTTTCACGACATTTAAAATGCGCTCAATATTTTGTATTATAATTTTAAATAATCGGGTGCTTATCACAAGAAAAGTCGAAACTCATTTTTTTAAATTAATTTATTTAAATGATCATAAAGAAAACCTGTCGCATTTAACAACATGAGTATGCTTATCGACATTATGAGCTTTGGCCTTCAGCGGCCAAACAGATATTGCGTAAATCTTCGTTCATCAGTCCCTCGTTGATCATATCACAGCAGAGAATCGGCATCCGATGGTGCAGCAGCTCCCATAAAGAATTCCCTGCCCATCTCAAGAAAAATCTCCTTGACAGTGTCTCGCACAGATGCGCAGTGCAGGCCTCACTGTAACTGTGGTGTAGGTAACGTAGTTTTTTCGAGTGGCTGAACTTGAAGAGATCCGAAAGAGCGAATTGTTTTGCCGCATCCTGGGGGTGCAATTGGAGCAGGTCGTACAGTGACTGACTCGAATTTATCTTTATCTTTTTCGCTTTTTTCGCAAAAAACTTGTCATCGTACCAACGTTCTTCGAGATCCTTCGACTTCTGGAACAAGCCGTACTTAGCGAATAATGCCATGATCGTCAAGGCTTCCTTTCGGTCCAGTTCGTATCCTTTCTTCTCGAGAAGTTCTACGAGTTCCATGGCGCTGGACGCTAGATTTGATTTGAAATTAGACATAGAGCCTGGATTTAATACTTCGCAGAAGTGATCCATAGTTGGTAAAACGAAGCTGGACAGATCAGCACCATGTTTGAGAAGTACATCGACAGTTTTCAACGAAAGATTCGCCACGGCCAATTGAAGCGGTGTCCGGTCCAAATTGTCTCGAGCATCGACTTGCACCAACTGATGTTTTGCCTTGCAGATCTTGAAAAACGTCTTCACCAAGGCATGGCGATCCTTCTGATCATTGCAAATCGCGTGCAGAGCTGTCAATCCTCTCGCATTGGTCAAATGTGGATTGGCGCCTTTTTCCAGCAGATATTCAGCCATCTTCTGATGGTCTGCTTGCAATGCCAAA
>CACVKI010143534.1:0-10428 GCA_902732785.1 Trichogramma evanescens | reverse complement strand
AGTATATGAAAAAGAACAAGTTTAAGTATATTCAAGGTGCTTGGGCTTGAACTAATGAGTATTGAACCATGAGTCGCTTATTAAATGAATATTAATGCGCTTATAAATTGTTTAAATCTCACATATGGGCTGCACTTGTTTTAAAGGCCTATGAGATCAAACTGAGCGTACAGGGCATGTTTTTTAGGTGGAAGGAGTACCCTCAGTAAGTTTGGGCCAGATCCATGACCCGGAGTTGAGGGGGTCTCCTTGTAAGTTTGGTTATTTATAAACATTTTACTTTATGGATGCAATTTTGTTAGAAAAAGTGGTTTGGAAAATCCGTAAAAATTGCTTAAGTTACTTTACACTCATGATCACCTCTAAACATTTTTAAATTTAGAATTTCTCGCTGTAACACTTCGAAATAAATTCTCGAAGTCGATGTTTTGCCAAAATTTTTACGTTTTTTGTTTTAACAACCATTTTTAACGAAGCATCAAATCTAAAATCTGAGCCCGGATTTTGAAAGAGCATCAAACTTTTCGTCAAATGCATGTGTAAATTCTTACTAATGCCTGAAACATGGAAAACAAATCGCATTTTCAAGCGAAGAGAAAATTTTATCATTCTGGACGTTAATGGATTAAATTTTTAGTTCATTAAATACAATTGAGTTTCAGACGAATAATTTCCAATCATGTTTTCGAATTGTCGAGGGAAAAAAAGAAAAAGACGAAAAGAAGAAAAAGACAAAAAAGAATAATTTTTTTACCACCCCAAGCTACAGTAACATTTTGCTTTCGCCGAGCAAATTATTACTTTGACTTAGGGATTCACAAAAACTGTACTTGCACCTATGTTGGAAATATTAAAGTCTCAAAGTTTGGCTTCGGTTTCGCCTAGACTGATAAATTACCCATGCTCTGAGACTTTCCAGTTTTTCACTCTCTCGGTGCAAAATATACTATTTATTTATTGCTGCATTGGAAATGAGATATGAGATTGGAACTTTTTGTAATCTTTATGCTGCTGACGTCATAAAAACATCTATAACTTTTGACCTGTTTATTTTCTGAGAGCATGACGTAGGATTCTAAAAATTCTCTAAATGTTACTTCAAAAATACTTTCTTGAAGATGCATTCCAGGCTCAATGAATTAATTGTCATCTGCAAAATATACGCATTTGATACACTCGGCAACAAAATTATCGCAATAAAAACGTTCATCGAAATTATAAGCAAAAAAATGGATCGTTCAAACGTGTATCTGGACTACAGGCATTTTAAAGTATACAAAGTGCCTCGTTTAGCTGAAATCGATTCGATTTTAGTCAATTTGAATACTTCAAATGGTACCTTCAAAACGGCCTACAAAGCGCAAACAAATCGTTGAGAACTTTTTTTTAATTACTCGTTAGAAAGAGTATTTTATGATGGTAGATGCTAGATTTTGATTAAAAAATTAATGTAGTACTGGTAACAATCAATTTTTTTCAGTAATTTTTAGTGTTGCACTCAAATACTACCGGTAACTCGATATTAACTCGAACCAATTCATAGCATTTATGATTTAAAGAAAAAATTGTCAAGAAATCAAAATTATTGTCTTGACACGATCCAAATAAACAAAGATAGAGGAATATGAAAATTACTCGTTAAGAGAAACTCCTATCGATTAAATTATTTTATAATTAGAATTAATCGTAATTTTACGTTTCATTAAATACCTTCGAGCATCAAAATTATCTTGACTTGACTCTATTTGATGGCACTGCTATCTCTTTTCTTCTGGGACGCCACGAGTCAGAACGAAAGAAATTAGTGCGTAGCTGTAACCGATAAAGAATCGTAGGTTTATAAAATCGACACCTGAGCAAAGAGCTTCGGTCGTCGTACATAGTTTAAAGCCTCAAGTGCGTGACCATCGAGGGAAATATTTCCTCTATTCGAGTGAATTTTAGTGCGATAATCAAGTGTCGGTACAAGGTAAAGAAAAACGAAAATACGCGTGTGTGTGCCTCAATTTATCATTTAAAAAATATATCAAAATTAAGATAGATTTCAAGTTTGTGATTTAGTGTAAACAATTCATTGACGTTTTATAATAAAAGAAAGCGTAATCAAACATCTTACTTATGAAACTCTTAGTTTAAAAGTTAGCGCGAATCATCTTTTTTCTAAGCTTTCATAAAAAACATGTTTTACGCATGAAATATTGAAAAAAATCGTACGTAACATCTGAGCAAGTAGTCTACTTCGCGCACATGTTGTATAATTTTCTATTTTAAAAAAACAAGTAGAAACAAATGACGCTTTAGAGGTGCACGTAAAATTCGATTCTCTCGTCGTTAAAATCATCGACTCGTTAGAATCTAACTCATTATGATTTTTACTTTCACCGATAAGCGATGTAATCGTTTTTTAATGCGAGCGCGCTAGATTATGCGTTGGTGGCATCTTCGAGTGACTTTCACTTGAACGTCTTTTTTTACGTATTTTGTTCCATAACAATATTAATTTATAAAAATTTAATCCATTGTTCAAGTTAACCCACGTTTTTAGAAAATTTTCGAAGTTCCGAGTTTTTCAAGTTTTCATAGTTTGATAAATCATTCAACGTGTTTAATTAAAATCATGTATTTATATCTAAAAAAAATCCGTCGATAAATGTTACATTCATCGTGTTCTACCAAAAATATGCCAAGCCTTTTATTATTATTTTTTTTTTTTTGTCAAAAAATCGACATATGCTTTATTCATGAAATAGATAGATAGCTTAAATTTTTATTCATAACATGTGGTGAAATTTGTAAGACGTAGTTTAGCTATTCTAGTCCTAGTTACAGCAAGAAAATTGGATATACGACTTACAATGTACTTGGAAATACAATAAACTTCGAATATTTTTTATGAAACCGGTATTCTAAGTTATTATTCCTATATCGTTTGACAGTACGCCTTATTTTCCGTCATTTCCGGTAGAACATGTCGTTGTTATTTTTTCATTTTGCACCAGATACGTTTAAATATTAAAAAAGTAATAAGTTTTACATTACTTAAAATTAATCTTTGATTACACGTATGTATAAAAATGTTGACATTTCAAACTGTTCATTGAGTATGGCGCGACGATCGCATTTACCGATCGTCTGCGTGACAGTTATAGTGAGCTCGCGAGACTTTTCTCGGTGTGATTCTTTGCGAAGATGGCCTATTTGTTAGAATAATTTAGTTAGAATATAATTAGGGCGTATGTTTGATGTGTGTGTTTTGATACTTGAATTTTGATTTTTGTATTGAGCTTAAAACTAGAGTCAACATTTGCGATGTTTACGTATGTTTACGTGCTGTAAAATCTCTTAGGCAATACAAAACCAATACACAATCATAAACTAATGCTCGACTATTTACAATTTTTCAGATGCTGCCGTGTTGGGCGTGCGGCACTTTGACGAATGCCAGAGAGGACGCTTGGTCGCTACCCGTGCTCTATTGTCCCCCGTGCTACAACCACTTCTGGGATCTCGCGGTCGAAGCCAATAAGGTCGAACGACAAAAACCCGTGCCACGCGCGAGAACGAGAACGTCGACGACGGAGCCGATGATCGACGACGAAGGATCAACCTTCGAAGCGAGTTCACCCAAGCCTGCGAAGCGTCAGAAGCGAGTCACCTTTGCCGAGCCGAGTTTCTCCGAGCCTACGATGGATGTCAAACACATAAAGAAAATCGCCGAGCAACTGGATCAGTTGACGAGGACGAACTTTAGCTACAGATTCAAACTTCAACGTAAGTACCGAAAGTTGCAGAAACTCCAAGACGAGGGCAGAACTTCCGAAGCTTCATCGTTTCTCGCCTTGGACATGTTGATGGCGAAAAATAAGCTCGCTTTGGGGATGATCAAAGATTCGTTCAAGGTGACGCGGGACCTCCTCGACAGGATCGAAAGAGGCACCGTAACTGTCTACGATTACGGCATCATGAGAGAAGAATTGGTGAAAATAAAGTCTGACTTGCAAGAAACGGAGCGTCTCGTAAATGAGGTAAAAAACGAAATACAGCCCTTTAGAGAGGAGCAAAGAATACTCGGCAACCTGGATTTAAAACTTCGTTCGCAGGTAAAGCAGTTCAGCGAGGAGACGGAAGCAGAGATACCGGCGACAAAAGCAAAACTCAAGGAGATAGGGAGAGAGCACAAAACTTCCACCACGGCGAAGAAGAAGAAGCAGCTCGGCATCGTGAAATCCCACCGTCTCATCCTGGAAAAATTGAAACATTTGAGCGCATTGAACAAGGAGAGAGAGGAGCTGGAGATGCAGATACAGATACGCGACCACCTCCGATTGATCGACGAAAACCAGAGTAGCTGGGAGCAGGTCATGGACGCGGATGAATTCCAGAAATTGGAGAAAAAATGTCTGAAAAAGTTTAGAAAGATTTGCGCTGACAACGAGTTGGAAGTACCGAGCGGCTGGGGCGACGACGTCGACGAGGGCCCGATAGAAGAGGATCAGCAGAAGAGCCAACGTGACGCGAGGAAAGAGTGGCAACAACAGACGGAGAAATTTTTAGACAAAGTTGAACGATCGAAGTACAGCACCAGCAGCGACAGCAGTAGCGCCAGCAGTGGCAAGTCCGTCGGCGATGGACGAGAGGAGGAACAACGGGTACGCCGAGTCCAGGACGACAAAGGCATCATCAGCCAAGAGGAGAAGATCAAGAAAATGGAGAGCGACTTGGAGACGGCGGATCAGCTCATGAAGATTTTGAGAGAACTCGAGAAGCTCGACGTCGCCAACAGTACCGAGAGAAACGGCGAAATTTTGAAAAAGACGCGGCGGAGACTCACAGCCAACGACTTGATTAAACGCCTAGAGGGCATGAACATCGACGAGGATCGGACCGGTAGTAGCTTCCAGTTGCCCGAGACGCCCGAGAGCCTCGCTGGAAGCGACGATTCATCCAACAACGACAACGGACGACCATCGGCGGTGCCCGCCGAGACCCCGAGCCGAGATTCTCTCGCGAGCATCAGGTTCACCGGCAAACAAGAGAAACTCGTGAACCGCGTCGTGCAGGAGAATATCCGGTCCGCGATGCAGAGGTGCGAGTCGCGCATGAGATAATTTTATATAACTCTTTTCTCGATTTTAGCCGTGTAATTTAATTCCAAGTTTTTGTGTAAATGTAAATAAATGTTCGTTTTGTACTTGAATAAACTAAAATGTTTGTTCTTCGACACATTACGTGACGTTCATGAAGCCCCTCCTGTCTGCATCATCGAGTTTATGTAAGTGTGTTGATATCGACACTTGCAGTTTTAGAAATGTTAGTACTGGCCATCTAGCGGCGAAGTCGTAATATTATGATACATAAATTTGTCGAAAACTAGTCTACATTTTTGTAAATAATTAAATCACTATATTTGCAACACAATTGAAGCAAAAAAAGTCACCGAAAACAAGCTAAATTACTTCAAGCCATTATTTACATTTAGCATTTCTACCACGACATTGCTTGACTTAACATCGAATTTTCTTTCTTCTGCTCCAGGCGATCGATCGATTAAAACAAAGTTCTCTCCTTCGATGCTAAGCTGCCACTCGCGTTCCTCAATGAAAGTACACATACAATGCGCTCGAACATAGGAGGAAAAACAGCGCGAACTGCACACGCAGATATCTAGAACGCCTGTATCATAATATGTGAAGAAAAAAAAGAATCTCTCGCAGCAGCACGCGATCGTGTCAGCAGAAAAACGAGATATGCATAATATTACACACAAAACGGATTTCGAATCGCGTCCGGCTTTCGATAAGAGTAAATATAATGTCTCTGTGCATGTGTACGTGTACTATACATCTCTTCAGTCATCGCTTGCAACTCCGAGCGCGAAGTTTACTACATACTAATATCTCGAGATATAGCGTTTAGCTATAAGGCCCACACGATGATGAGAGTACGTTTGGCGCTTGTACTCGCGTTCCTCGTCTCGGCTACCTTCTGTCACGTTGGTGCAATTATTATATACATTTATCTTTTTTTTTGTGCCGTATTATAGTTCATCGTGAATTAATTTATTTTGCAGAACATCACGCTGACGAACGATCAGCTGGACACTTACATCAAGACTTGCTTGACGAAAACGAGAATTAGTCAAGGTAAAATTTCATATATCCTTTAAATTTAGGATATCATCGCTATGCGAAGAAACTTTTATAGGAAAAATTACTATATTTTATAGTAAAAGTGTGACATTTTTGCCTTATGACAATATTTACTATTATTATCGTAATTTTTACTGTAAAACTGTACGTAAGAAACTTTTATAGGAAAAATTACTATACCTTATGGTAAAAGTGTGACATTTTTGCCTTATGATAATATTTACTACTATTATCGTAATTTCTACTGTAAAAAAAATGTTTACTCTAAAAATTAATAATCTCGGTACAGAAAAACTGAAGAATCTACTTCTTTTTCCACTTGGTATAGGTATTTTAAGACTGAATGAAATTTGTTGTCCTTTTGGTGTCCATGATAAAGATGTTTCACATCAAAAATGTGGATACATTTTATGGTCAATTTTGTGATAAGTCAAAGATGTCATACTTTTATTAAAAATGTAGTAATTTTTTCGCTATGTAATTGCAGCTTTCTACAGGAGCGACGACGAGAACCTCAAGCGTCTGAGCGAGCGTCAAAAGTCCTGCTTTCTCGCCTGCATGTTCAAAAAAAGCGGCATCGTAAGTCACTATATTTATTGTTATTTGTAAATTTTAGCCTCTCTCTCTCTCTCTCTCTCTCTCTCTCTCTCTCTCTCTCTCTCGACGCACATACAATAACGATTAAATTTGCCGCAGATAAGCGACGATGGCACCGTCAGCTCGGTGACGGACGATCAGGAGGACAGCGCGACCAACAAGGCGATCAAGCGCTGCACCAAACGCGGTACGTATATTTGCGAGAACATGACAATGACATAAATTTCGCTTTCGTATTTATCTCTCTCTCTCTCTTTCGCCTCTTCTCCGCAGCCAAGGGTGACATCTGCAGGCTGGCCTGGTGTCTGCGCAAACTGGAAAAGTTCAGCATACCGATCATCGTGCAGAAGCCCCGCATAGTGCAGTACTGATAGTCGATAAAATTATACATAATATACGTATTATAAACGCGCGTGACATATGTAAATACATTAATACTAAACTATATAGTGGCCATAAGACGCGAGTTCGATCGTACTCGCAGTGAAGATGAATCTCGTTATCAGTGTGTAAACACCACGAGCCGCGCACTCGAGCTATCGGCCGAGTTCGAGAGGATGTATCAATAATAAATTTCACAAACATAAAACGTACAATTACTGAAAAAAAAATAAAAAACACGAGTTTCTTTACACTCGTTCGCTCTCTTCTTATCCGCACTTGACGCGCGAAAGAGATGTCGAAATAATGCCCCGCGTACGAGAGAAATGATTTATGCAACATCTTTACTACACAGACAGACAGACAATGTGTGCATTTCGCGCGTCAAAAAGCGCGCAATGAATCGCGCGCGTCGTACCAGCCCCTCGGCCCAATAAAAAAGGGCATAATCACAAATCAAGTGCGTGTGTGTGTGTGTGTGTGTGTGTGTGTGTACGGCCGCAGAGAGAGAGATTACGAGAGAGCACAAGTGTGCGTCAAAATAAAGCAAAACGCAACAAGCTTCATTCATTCATTCAGACGACGTCGACGACGACGATGATCAACGAAGCAATAATCTCTCTCTCTCTCTTTTTCTCAAAAAAGGGAACGGAATAAAAAAAAAATCATACGTTCCAATCGAGCGAACTCGAATATATGTATGTGTGCTCTCTCGCGGTGTCGAGAATAGAAAAAAAACGAGAGCAATGTGTATATAAACGCACGCAAACGACGAGTCGAAGCGAGGGGGGAGAGTTTAGCTTCTCTGCGTCGGAACAGTGGCTCGAGTGCAATTACCGGGGCTTTTGAGTGACAGATGCTCTCTTGCTCTCGCTCTCTCTCTCTCGCTCGCTCGGCCTCGAAGATTAAAACAAGTAATCAAAACCTTATGGACTTGTGCCGATGGGTCGCGATGACGCGCGCTTCGCGCCTTACGGGACCTTACTTTATATGTTATATATTTGTATCGCGTGTGTGCGTGCGTGCGTGTGTATGGTATTTCGATTCGTGACGACAGACGACACTGATAGATGTGCATCAAGTTTAACGAGCTTTATGTACTTATATGGCACGCGTAAAAGCCCGTAATCGTCTTTACACGCAACTGAATTTAATCGAAAAATTTGAGAGAGAATCTTGCTTCTTTATAATTCATGTTTTAATTTAAACAATTATTTTTACTTTGCCACTTGCAGATTTACAGATAAAGATACTCGCCATCGAGTGGTAAAGGCTCAAAGTTGTTTTTCTTGACATTGAGCCATTATCATTGAGCCATTGTCAATGTTGAAAATTTTATAACGACGATAAGTGCTTAAAATCTAGGTAGAATAAGATGTGAATTTTTTCAGCAATCGTTCAAATTTTCAAAAAATATTCGAAAGTCTAAAAAACTTCAGAGCTTAAAGGCACATTTGAATTAAAAAATGTTTTATTCAATTTTTAGAACGGATTTTTCTTTCCTTTTCCATTGCAATTTTATAAACTTTGAAAAGTTGATTTTTTAATGCACGGGAAAAATAGTGTAGTAAATCTTTAGTATATTTTGCTATGTTCGCTGTTACAAGCGCTCCAGAGTCGAATTATGGGCGTTTTCTGCTACGAACACACTAAGTATTCCTATGATATCGAGTTATTTTTGTAACTCTGTATTTCAAAAATCTTTATAAGACATTATAAAAATTGCTATATTACACAGTGAAAATTGACCTGTACCAAATTTTGCTATGTATTTTGGGAAAGTGTGAGGATTTATATTTCAAAAAATATTTTGTATTTTAATAAGTTTTATCATAATCAAAGCTTTTCAGAAAAAATGCTCGATGGTATAAATACAAAAAATTTCGAATTCAAATTTCATCAACTTCTTGTTTATTATTAACTCTTCTTTTTTCCAAAAAAATTTTATCTTCAGTTACTCTTGGTTTTTCATCAACATTTTCCATGAATAACAATAAAATGGCTTCTTAACCATTTTTCTTATACGAGTCTTTCAACAGTTGATATGTTACGCCATTTGAAGTCATTTTTTTTTTAACATGTAGCTTGTAAAATCATTTTTAAATACAGTAAGAGTTGCTCTATTCATTTTTGTTATTTAATCCTTTGCAACATTATTTTTTAACGATGAATTTTATCCTTTTTTTCATATTGTAATATTAGCTCATCATCGATTTCTAATGGACGATCATTTTTTTCATCATTCGCGCATCTTCAATTGTGCTGGTAAAGAAGTAATATCTTCATTAGGTAATAAAATTGCTGCAACATCCGATATGGTCAATCGCGATTTTATTTGTATTTTCTACTTATAATTACCT
Source organism: Trichogramma evanescens (assembly GCA_902732785.1). Lineage (NCBI taxonomy): Eukaryota > Metazoa > Arthropoda > Insecta > Hymenoptera > Trichogrammatidae > Trichogramma > Trichogramma evanescens. The sequence continues at coordinate 941 of CACVKI010143534.1, read as the reverse complement.
ACTTATAAAAAACAGATGGACCTCAAAGTGAAGCATCATAAAACGACCTTTGATTGGCTGACACTGACGATGACGCCCGATGCGAGCCGACTCGATACGAATTTGCGCTGATAACTGTCAACAGACAGTTAGTACTTCAGCAACCTCAAAACACGAATGAAAAAATTGACGCACGCGAAGCGCGTTTGAAATTTACTATTTGTGAATCTTAAACTAACTCTAAAACACAAATAAAAGAAATTGACACGTGTGGAGCGCGTTTGAAACATCTAGTGATGTAAAAAAATATGAAGGCCATGAAAATAGGTATAAATAATTTTCTCATCTTCTCTTTGCTCGTAAAAGCAAAGAAAAGCATCTTTAATGAAGACAGTCATCGTTATAATCGTGTCACATAAATAATATAAATGAAATTTTCAAACTCGTGTAATTTAAAATAATGCAATTTTTTAAATCTACTTCTAATAATTCTTTGGTCAATAATTAGTTCTTAGTTATTAAAAATAATTTTACAATTTTTATGGAAGTTTGTATTAATTAATAATTATTATTTTATTATGAAAAAATTATTAAAAAAAAGAACAAATTGAATTTTTCCCGTGCATCATTCAAGTTTACGCTCCATTTCTGGAGTTGCAGTGTGACGATCGACGCGCGCATAATCCGATCCGATCAACTGCAACGACTCCGTCGCATCGTGACTTTCTCTTTCTCTCTCACTCCTGCATGCGAGCCCGTTTACGACACACGTATATAGTGTATCACATATAGCTCTCGAGCACGTGTTTTTTTACTTTCTTATTAAATCCATCCTAGTGTGTGCAAAGTCGGCAGTGCAGTACAGGTTACGACGTCGCAACGTGAACACCGCAGCTAAGACCGACAATTTTACATCGTTTATAGCAACTGTGTTTGTGTGTGCAAGTGGATATAGAAAAATG
>CACVKI010143530.1:0-101618 GCA_902732785.1 Trichogramma evanescens | reverse complement strand
AATATCCTCGCTTTTAGCTCATATACTCAAGTATAAACATATTTTTGTTTTCAAACATTTTTTCGAATAAACGCGGGTATGAAAAAATTTCTGATAATAAACATACATCAAAATATTTTCTAATATGGAAATATTTTTGAGTTCAAAGTGCTTTCAAGTGGTTGTGTTATGCATCGTGTTATACTTAAATATCAAAATATTTTCGATTTTTGCGTATATACTCGATCATAAAAATTTTGACGTTTATATAAACATATTTTCTATTATTCACGGTATTAACAAAATTCTCGAGTATTCCCGATTATGATAACATTTTGAAATGTTCGCGTATATAAAAATATATCTGAATATCTTCTAATGTGATAATATTCTTGAATTCAAAATTCTTTAGTGTAGCTGTGTTATAACACGTACGTAAATGCCCACTGTGAAAGCACTACATCTGTCGCTTGGCTCGCGCAGCTTTACACCGTATTATACTACCTACGTTATAAACACGAATCAATGCGGTAACGCCGAGGCAGCGGGATAATCGACGCTGCTCGACAATGTATCGCAATAACAATCGTTTTTATACGCTGGAGCAAACGAGAGATATACTCGTTTTTTGCATTCGCGAAGGAGCCGAAATCGCGAACCGCGATCGCGCGGTAAAAACCCATACGAGTACCCGATTTCTGCGAGATCATCGCACGCTCGCGTCCGCTAATTGTAATATCAGACGCGCGTATTTAAACGATTAGATGCCTCTTAAGACTCCGTGCTTGTGTGTGTATGTACGTGCGCTGCAGTGCGCAGAAAGAGAGTCACACTCGGTTAGAAGAAGAAGAAGAAGAAGAAGAAGAAGAAGAAGAAGAAGAGGCAAGCGGAGATCTCGGCACGCGAGCCTCTCTCGAATCATACACATATACATACGTGCACTCCGTATTAACAACGATGCACTCTCTCGTGCGCGCACGCACGTATTACACACATATCCATCCAGCTCATATACGTATAGTTCTGCCCGCCTGTGTTGGTGGTGGTGATGGCGTTGGTAGTGGGGATCGCTCGTTGCGGAGTGCAAACTCGCGAATATGTATACCTATATACGAGCCTGCCTGCGTTTGTATGCGTATATTATATCGAGTGTGTGTGTGTGTGTGTGTGTGTGTGCGATACGCGAGGCAAGGTACACACACGGTACGACTGCACGCCAGCAAAGCTGCTGCAGGGAGAGGGAATGAATATATACGAAACGAGTCAGAAAAGAAAAACGAGTGATTTATAAGCGCGGCAAATTCGTGCCCGTTGTCGCTGTTATATACGTATAGGTATGTATGTATATAAAAGCTAAAGACTTTTGGACGCGCTCGTTCGCTAGCTCGTTCGCTCGTCGCGTTCCTTATAAATACGTGTGCGCATACGTATATATGAATGTGCAGCAGCAGCAGCAGCAGACACAGCTCACGCCGATCGATTTATTTCCCTTATAATACAAAGTACTCGACGAATTGTTATGAAATTGCTGCCTGCCTCTGCCTGTGCTCTTTATATTATTTGACGCGCAGTTTCGCGCGGCACTTGACTCTCGCTCGCTCGTTCGTTAGAGGATTTGTTATATACAGCAGGTCGGAGTCGTTATATTTTATTTTGTATATGTGACTGCCGCCGCTATACCGCCGTCACACACACACACACACACACACACACCTTTTGCCAACTTTCTGCCTAGATTATCTCGTTCGTATGTGCTGCTTGATGCTATAATATAACGTCCGCTGTTGCGCGCACGGCGCAGTTTAGCACCACCACCGTCGCCGCCGAGCCGCGCACCAGACAGCACTTAATAGGCGGTCGAGCGAAACTTTCGCTCTGCGTCTCGCTATATATACTCCTCTCTTTCTCACGAAAACGAAAGCAAATTCTTTCCGATGAAATTCGGGATGATTCCCTATATACACGCCTGTGTGGGTATATGTATAGGCATTTCGGGCGGACGCGCCGAAAACATCGCCGCGCGTCCGATTCGCAAGTCCTCTCCTGCATATATAGAGAGAACCGCCGCCGACACTAGTTCCGCAGACGAGAGAGAACGAACGCATTCGATGAATTCCCTACTACTACTACTACTACTCTTTCCCCGCATCCTCCTCTCGCAGCTCGTGCATCTCGCTCAGCTCCCATGATGTGCTGCTCGTCTGCCGAAATTCCGTATATATACACCGACGCGTCGGCGGCGGCAACGATCCGATCGCCCGTTGTTGAGTACGTACGTGCGAGAGCAAAACTCATATATGCCGTTCCCCCTGACACGACACTGCGCTCCGATGCTCCGAAAGCTTTGCGGAATCCCCGTATATATACGCAGTTGACCAAGCACACGCACAGGACACGTCGAGCGAGCGAGGAGATCGTCAAAAAGTCACATCGCCCACGTTGACAATCGCGTCGTCGTTGTTGTTCTTCTTCTTCGGGCCCATCTGTCGTCTCGCTGCGTATTATAATAAAGATGGTTCGAGCCTGCGGTGAGGGTCGGTCAAGTCAGCAGCAGCCCAGCCCTCTCTACGTATATATAGTATAAGAGAACGACTATATCGCGAGTAAACGACCGCTGCTGTCACTACGCGGCACATATGCTAAACCGACGAGCGGTCGTGTGTGCAGCAGCAACAACAATCCATCCATCCATCCATCGGTATATAGGTAGACCTCGTCGTCCACCTGCAGGAACTTGCCCGATGCGATCGTGTGTGTGTGTATTACTTATACTTATATGAGTAGCGGCTACGGCGGCTTCAGTTCCGCTCGAACCGGTGAATCGATATTCAGCCTTGTTTTTCGACAATATATACATAATACTACCTCTCCGTATTAAAGCTTGCACGTATAGTCCTTATTTCTCGATTATTTCGTGTATAGTCTTATACTTTTTTATCTTTCCTTCCGAGTCTGAAACATATGGCCAATATTTGTACGCGTGTGATGATACTTGGTAGATATGTATGTGTTTATTATATTTGCACTACGAGGTTGCTTCAACGTCGAGCTCCGGAAGAGTACGAGACAATGAGGCAGCAGCATGAGCAGCAGCAGCAGCGGCAACAGCAACGGCAGCGATATTACTTGGCTTTATTTCTTAATCGAGGTCGACAGACACACGAGTTCGCGAGTAGTCAGAGTCGCGCGAGGCTCAAAAGGCAATGTGTCTCGCGACTTTTACTTTTTCCTAGGCCTCATATAATATGTATATACAAAGACATTGCTCGCAAGCGCGCATGTTAAAAACAATAATTTTCCTTGGAAAACGTGTTACGTGCATTTATGTACGATACGATACGAGGAATAGAGCTGCGTCGTCGACGCTGCTTCTGCATCGATACATGTATTATATATTATATATGCTCTGGCGAATTGGCGCGACAATCTGCCCCACACCACTGCTGCTGCTGCTGCTGCTGCTACACCTGGATATATCATGTGTGTGTGTGTGTGTGTGTAGGGTGTAGTCGTCGAGAGCAGCGCAGGTCAGGTATACGTTGTATATGGCTGAATCTCTATGAAATGGAATGACGTGAAAAACTTGTTGTTTTGCTCTTCGTGTGCTTCATATAATATTAGTAAATAAAAATGCAGTTCTGAAGAAAAAAACGAGCTTCGAACAACTCCGAGTCCCAAAAGTTCTCAAATAGAATTCGACAACATGCGCTGACACACGAGACACAATATAAGTTTTTCACGACAGCCCAGCAGATGCAAAAAACAAACTTTTTTTTCTCTCTCGGGCCCATTCGATATATTTCGCAGAGAATCGGTCATATACGGCGTATAATACACACAACAGGGAAATAGCAAAGCTGCGCGCAGAGGCGCAGGTAAGCACACTGCACACATAGAGAGAGAGAGAGAGCCGAGTAGTTTCACACAGTACTCGGGTTCGCTCTTTGGCCGCGGCTGCTTTGCCTGTGTGCCTGTGCCTCGCGCTCGCTATTATTAATTCACTCTCCTGACAACAGTAGGTGTATAGAGCTCCTTCCGATATATACATGCATACATCGGGGCGCGCGTGCACACACACAATCACATGTGATCAAGTATACGTGTATATTGCGAGGTAGAGGCACGACCCATCCATCCATCGGCCGGAAAAAGAACTCCGAGGCAGCGGAGAGTCCGCACGCGCGCATATATGTGCAACGAACGGATAGGTGTAGTACGTGCCGCATATATATATAAGCATCATCGTCAACTATAATTACGTAAGCTTTCAAGTTCGCCCATGCACGTACATAAATGCGAAATAAACACGTACACACTCGGGCTGTCATTGTTTTCGCTTCCTTTTGATTCGGTCGATCGATACCCAGCAGCAAAAATCGATCTCCTTTGTAAATCAACATTATGAAAATTTGTACGTGTTGTATAAGTAACACCTCGTTCGAGAAACAAAACACACACAACAACGACGGGCGCCTCAATAGTGCTTCTTCGCCGCGATTACGTTCCGCGATGTTTGAACTCGCGAGGATGGGTATACACACAGTATAATACTGCTGATATACAGGTATAAGAGAGATAGCGCGCGTGCCGTTGTAAGCGCTCCGCAAAATAAGGAATAAAACAATGAGAAGGAGCGAGCGAAGGAGGATAGCAGCAAGTGGAAGAAGGTGGCAGGGCATGGGCCGCGCGTGCAGTAACAGTAGTATACGTGTATACGCCGTTGTTGCCTAGAAGAAGTGGAAGAAGAAGAAGTAAGAAGCAGAATAAGTGGAAGTTGGTATATATAGGAAGTTTAGGAAAGGACGAAGCACAGCGCGGCTATGTAAGAAGTTAAGCTAGAAAGACGTAGAAAAGCACAAAGAAAGAAGGAATTGGCGTATCGCTCGAAAGATAAGAAAGTATTAGCCTCTGCCACACACACACCAGCTGCGCTACACGCGCGGGATTTATATTGGCGTCGATCGACGTACATCTGACGGGGCTGGCAGGTGTCTATATTGCATACGTGCAGAAAGTTCAGGGCTATTTTGTATATAACGCCGCACGCGAACGCACTTCACGCGAGCAAGCACTTCGCTGCTGTGTGCGCGTATAATATGCACAGACAAGATGCGCCGCTGCTGCTCGACTCGTCGTCGTCCCCCCGACCATCCTCGGTGCATATAGCATACGATATTATTATCGCGCGTGTGTGTGCACGCATTACACAGCCGTTGCAGCAGTATATGCGCCGCGACGAGTCGAGCCTCCCGCTCTTTTCTCCTTCGCTGCACTTCTGCGTACTATATACTGTATGCACGCGATGAACTTCCTTCGCGCGCGCGTTCAAGCTCTCTCTCTATGCTCCTTGGCTCCTCTTCTCCTGTTCCGAGTCCTCGCGCGCTCGTGAACACACGCGTGCGGTACTGCGTTGCACATTCTGTGTACGTACACACACGACGACGACGAAGTACATACGCAGTGCACACGTGTACGAGTGTGTGTCGCCGCTGTGGTACAAGAATACATACAGAATGTAGATGTGCAACGGTTGCAGCCGCACGAGTTAGTAGAGTCTCGCGCGCGCACACACAAGTTAAAGTACTATATACAGTACGTACTGTACAGTCAAGGGATATCGCGGCGCGCGTTGGGAGAGGTGAAAGAGAGAGAGAGAGAAAGAGCGACGAGGAGTCGCACGAGAGACTGTATATTATAGTCGCCCCGAAGTGTGGAATATACCTATATACACAAGCTAGTTCTCCGCAGTGCCTAGGCAGGGAGAGAGAGAGAGAGAGAGAGAGAGAGAGAGCCGGAATGGAGAGAAGGAGAGAGAGAGAAAGCGAATCCGCTATAGTATATAGTATATATAAGGGCCGCCTCGCCGCGCGCTCGCTCGTTGACGCTGCTGCTCCGAGTTTTGTGCCTGCCTCTGCTGCTGCCTTGCCTGCCTGCCTGCCTGCCTGCCTGCCTGACTGCTGCTGTTGGCAATGCGAATAGCAGCTAGTCGCTTTAGTATAGCGTGAGCAGCGCTGCAGTGTAAAACATACATGTGTGCCCGTCGCTCGCTCGCTCGTCGTGCACCACGGTATTATATAGCAGCGGAGCACAGCTGTAGCTCTGTTATAGGCCTAAGTCGAAGCAGCAGCAGCAGCGTCGTCTCCTCGACTCCCCGCGCTCCCCCCTCGTCGTCGCGTGTATAAAAGTGTGTGTGTGTATCCGACTGCAACGGAGGAGCGCAACTCGCAACTGCGCTGTCGCACACCGCCACCGTCGCCGCCGCCACAACTGCATACTACTACTAGTCTATGTGTGTACGCGAAGCCGCAGCAGCGTTGCATTCGCGTGTACGTGTGTCGTTGTGCGATATACATTTGTGTTGGTGCGCGCGTGCTTTCTCTGCCTCCACGCTGCTACCTCCTCACTCGCTCGACTCGACTCGACTGTGTGTGTGTAGCGATTCTCCGCGTTATCTGTGTGTGTGTGTGCGTGCGCGTGTGTATTTATAATCATAAAAACACATTGGCGCGCCTGAACTGCAACTAAACGCGTATAAAAGAAGATATATATCGTGTGTGACGTCGTCGTCGTCGTCGTCTATCTGACACTTGACTACTGCTGGTGGCTGTCGTATACGTGCGCGCCTCCACACGCTGACCCGATGACAACGACATAAACATAAACAACAACATAAGCAACGAAAGCGCTTGGAAATAAAAAGGAAGTCTATAAAGTGAGAGCTTGTTTTTATCCTTGCGACTCAACTCTCTCTCTCGCTTGTAGCAGAGAAGAGCCGAGGTTAGGATCTCCGCCGCGGGAAGAATTATATATCGTATACCTATATACGTTTTTGCCTTTGGTTCGCTCGTTCGTGTGAGTGCAGTGTACTTGTATATACTGCGTCGCACATGCACATGAGTAAGTATATATACACTATATATACACACCGCCTGGATTTCTTCCTCCTCTTTATATAAAATACTTACTGCGCCTCGACTTTGGCGTATATTATCATCATTATTATTCTCATTCTGATTATTATTGTTATTATTATTCTTATACGGCACGTTCGACGACGACGACTGCCATGCGAAAAAATCGATCGTCCTTTTTATCCGCGTTTCCCACAACTGTACTGTACTGTACTGTACTGGCCGGCGCGCGTATGTAGTAGCGCCGATTTCTCTTATGCACATTATATCTATGAACATTTCTGTTATATGTAAAAAAAAATATATCGCAGTGCTAGTCTGCTGCTACCACCTGCGCGCACACACACGCCTGCCTCTGATATATATGCTGCTCTCTCTCTCTCTCTCTTTTCTGCATGCTATTGTATCGATTGGCTCTTGAACCGAACAAAACGATGTGTGCAGTATTACACACACACACACACATACAGACACACACGTGCGACCGTCGAGGCTGCACGAGAATCAGGCTAAAAAATCCGCGCGTGTGCGGCATTAAAATGGAGCCTTGATTGAGACTCTTCGCGCGAGTCGATATGTATATATTATTTGCTTCGTTTTCCTCGTCGTCCTTAATACGATCCTGGCACATATCGCACCCACGCGCGCGCATCCCTTGTAAGAGAGATATCGGTAAGACAGGGGTGAACCGATCTACAATCTGTGTTACGGCACTTGATTTTCATTTTCGCGGTACAACAACAATAACAATCGTAATAATAAGGTTGTATACAGTCGCTGCCCATTATATACAAGGCACGACAATTGACGATTCTTCTCTCTTTAATACTGCGCGTCGAGCGCGCGCGAAACTTTCCCGCTCTCTCTCTCTCTCTCTCTCGAGCAGCTGTCAACGGCGCGGTAAACATTTCACCTATATACTATACGGAGCTATATAACTTGCACGGATTTCCCGCGCGTTATAATACGGATCCGATAATCATTTACTTATATACGTGCATTAGCTCGATTGTGTGTCTGTACCGTGTGTGTTGGCAACGTCACACTGTAACGTCGCGAGCGTAATAATTATTATCCTCGAGCTCGCGTCGCGCGTACGTAAGTGAATATTTGGGATTATCTCAGCTTGCGGCGCGCGGCTTGCGCTCCAAAACGCGACACGATGACAAAGTTATGTTCTAGTTGCGCGCGCGCGCGCGTCATATGGATCTCCTCCGCGCAGTACACACGCGCCCGCGTCTATATTTAGCCTAGTATTAAGGCGATACACACACGGCAGCATCTCGACGACTATGTACGAAGCAGCAGTGGCAATCATCGTCGTCGCGTCTATATGTATATTGCATTATGCAATCGCGCGACGACTTGTCACAGAGGCAGCCGAGGATGTGTATTAGTGTGCGAGCGCCGATATGTGCACTAACGCGTGTGCGCGCGCAGACGACGACGATGCAGTATAAGTTTTAAAGAATATATATATAGTTACTACCGTGCGAGACGACGCGCACGTATACACCTAGAGCCGCGCGATTTTCCTACGATCGTTTACTGCTACCTACTACTACCACTGCTAATGTAACGCGGAGAAGCTACATGGATTATGTCAGCGGGAATAATAATTTTGCAAATCATTCGGCCAAGCAGCAGTGGAAGCATTATAGAAGCGGTGTAGAGGTATTTCCTCGATAATAGCTCTCCGCTCTATGCAGCTTTACTCGGGATCACCGCCGCCGCCACCGATCGCCGTCTCCGCGTTTATAATGCGCAGCTTTTAGCCAATTGATTCTCTCTCTCTCTCTCGCTTGTGCACGCGGCGATTATGTATGTCTCGTCGATCGGAGAATCGAAAAGTCAATGATCAAGTCGAATAATCGAGCCAATTAGATGATTCGCGCGCCTGTTTATTAATAGATCGAGCCAATCATTAGGCTTTCGGATACACACACACACACACACACACACGTAACGTAACAGCGACTGTGTGGCGGTGCATCATCTTGTACTGCAGCTGGATTATATGTGCCTGTGTGCAGCAGCAGCAGCAGCAGTTTTGTCGAGCGGAAATGCAATATACGCCTCTCGTCTTGTTGCAGTCGCTCGCTCGCATGTGTTGTACATGCAGAAAGAGAAGTAAAAGAGAGAGAGAGAGAAAGAGATACTCTCTCGTTGGAGCCTTCGCCGTTTTCTTATTGCCACACATCTGATATCCAACACATACACGAACGCGCGTCGTTTTTCGTCAAATTTACACACATTTTTACAATCACGATCGTATATACGTACACATAAAAGTAATACGCGTGCGGCAAAGTGAAAATAGACTCTTTGCTTGTACGTCGTCGTTGACGCTTCCAAGTCGAAGGTTTGCGTCCTTTTACGACCTCGACACACATGCACAATATGCGCTGCTGCTGTACGTGCACGCGCTGCACGCATACACACACACACTTATATATCTGTGCATGCATGTTTTGCTCTATCGTGCCGCAGCCTCGTGTGCGAGTGTGTGTGTGTGTTTATATCGAATGTACATGCTATATTATAGACTCGGAATACACTCGATGTTAGATGCATTCGTATAGTAGTATACAGTACGGAGAGCAAGAGCAGAGCAGAGCAGCGCGCACAAGCCGTTTTAATATGGCTTGATTCGACATTGGTTGTTTTTTCTCTCTCGCTCACTCACGTTTCTTTCTTCCCTTCGGCTAGTACCGTGTGTTGGTTGTATATATCGTCGTCGTCCCCCCTCTTCCCCGCTTAGCTCGGCCTGCAGCCGATACTGCACCAGCGCGAACCAACGATGCCTTCTCCTCCGTTGCTGCTGCTGTTGCTCTCTCTCTCTCTCTTGCCCCTTCCTTGCAGAATCGCCGTGGCCGCCTCGGCACGACTCACTTTTGCCTATGATGAATTAGAAGAAGGGGCAGCGAGAGAGAGATCCCTTATGCTTTTCTTGTTTAATCCCACTGCTTGTACACTCTTGCCCATGATGTGTAGCTGCAGCAAGCCCGCGATATATATCGCTCGTGTGTGATCGTGCGTGTATTTTCTTTGTGGGCTCGCTCTCGTTGCTGCTGCTGCTGCTATATTCCTTCCATGTGAACTCTATGGGACTGGCTATAAACACACACACACAGCCGGCTAGAAATAGTCCTTCTTTTTTTTCTTCTCTTCTCTTTTCTTCCTTAACCCATGCAAATCCTGAATCGGTTGTATACGCTAGACTACTGACGCCGCTATACTGCTGCTACTGTGTGCCTGTATTCAAATAAGTTTTCGACTACACGTTGCCGCCGCCGCTGCTGCTTCTTTCGTGTACGTATAATATCGATTTAAAACTTCATCCTCGCGCGCAGACAATGGACCACGGCGCAGTAGCAGCAGTAGCAGTAGCGAGTTAGGAAAATATTTTTGAATATTTCAACAATGGTCGCTCCTTTTTTTCTTCTACGTCCTCGTCGTCGTGAAACAGGTGAAAAAAGAGCGAGAGAGAGAGAGAGACAGAGACAGAAGGAAAGAAAGCCCCCCCTGAGCGAAAATCTGAAGCTTTTTACAGGATGATAAAATCCAGAAAACGACTTGTTGGAGCTCCTGACCTCGTTTTTCTCTTATATATACGGCGCGCGGCTAGCGCAGCACACATACACGTCTATGCACTGCTACTGTGTATCTAGGAGGCAAAATACGGCGGCAGCGAGCCGAGAGTATTTTTTTTTGTTCTCCGCGGCGCGCGCTTATTTTGTCGATTATATATGTATATCGGTACGTAGTACATATTATACTTTTGCGCTAGCTCTTCCTCTATATACTACGCGTGGAGAACAGCTCGAAAATGAAAGAAAAGTTTCGCTCATAGCTATGGCACAGAAGCTCCCTTACTACTACTAGTACTAGTACAATGTATAGCTGCCGCTGCTGCTGCTGCTGCTGCTCTAACACAGCTGATAAGCCTTTCCGCTTAATGAGCTAAGTTTGAAGATGTCTGCTCTCCACTCGAGCTTTGGCGCGCGCGCTCTCCTCGCTCGGCGCGGCATAAAGACTCATAAAATGCTCTTGAATATGGAATATAAAATAACTCCGCGCTGCCCGAGGAGAGCCGAGAGAGCCGAGAGACAAGGGGTAAAATAGTTTCACGCGCTTACAATTTGCAGTAAAAAATCAAGTGCCTTGCGCGCAAGCTCGGAAGATTATCTTGCCGAAAAATCGTCGCGCGTCGATCATCGGATCCTATCAGCAACATTGAGCTCGCTCGCCGGGATAGAGCCGAGAAAAAAAAGTTTAAGGAAACGTTAGACGTCGTAATCTTGCTTGTTCTCGCTGCGCTGCTTGGATCGTCGTCCTTTTTTTCCCTCCTCCTCCTCCTTCTTCTTCTTCTTCATCCTCGCGGCAAAAGAGAACGTATTATACTTGTGCAGCAGCAGCAGCATTGTGTATACGCATACGTGCATGTTTGCACATATGCAGAGCTGCAGCCAAGTCCAATTACACATACATGTGTGTGTGTGTGTGTGTGTGTGTGTATATGTAACTCTGTGCGGTGCGCACACCCGCGCGCGCTAGGCGACTAGGAAATTGCTATATTTTTCTTGGCTCGCTGCTGCTTTGTGTGTGCATAGCAGCAGCAGCTAGCTAGCTAGCTAGCCAGCAAAGCTACTCAGCTGCTGCTGCTGCTACGTATTATACGTTTTCTGGGTTTATAACGTTTAACTAATAATGAGGTCATCGCGCGCCAGTGACTGAGCGCGACTGGGTGCAAGAGAGCGACCGACGCAGTATAATACGTAGTTGGTATCAGCTCTGCCGCGTTGCAATACCGCGTATAAGATATACGTCATGATAATTTCTGACAAAATCAGCGCGTAAACATTGGCTGCCGCTGCAGTCGATGCTGCTCTACCATAACAATAACAATGATAATGATAATGATATAAGTCGAGATTCGCGCCGCGCGCGAAAAGTCAAAAGATTCTTCTCTCTCCCCCTTCCCTCCCTCCCTCCCTCTGCGTATCGAGTGCGAGTTGAAATCGAACGCGCTGTGACTTACATGTAGGATGTATGCCACACACACACACACACACATTTCTTCCGCTGCTTTCTCTTTTGCTCTCACGTGTGTTTGTGTACTGTGTGCGAATCAACCGGAGCTCCGTTGTATAGAGCGTTAGATCGTGCCTCGTTAGGCCAGCTTCACTCTCTTCTTACACACATGTAGCTCTCCCTAATATCGCCTAAAATGCTGCTGTTGCTGCTACCGAGCTGCTGATGTTGCAGCAGTACCCCGTAAAATTGTGTGCCTGCTTCTACGAGGCCATTGATTTGTCTTGCCCCAACTTGTACGACGTTAGCTCTCTGCTCCATCTTTCTCTCTACCCCTATGTATGCGGTATAATAATTTCGGAGCGAAAGTTTTTTTTCGTTCGTCTATTGCGTACAGTTTCTCAGGGCCAGTTTTTCCGGGCTCTATATATAATATTATTACCTAAGTATGCTACCGGAGCACACACATACACGAGATAAACTCCGGATCAATGAATGGCTCTCTCGATAATTGTTTCGCGCGCCGCTCGTGAGAAATTTACTTTTTGCTCTCGAGCTCCCGTCATCAGCGCGGATCGTCGTCGTCGTCGTCGTCTCTCCCGCAAAGAGTCGACGTACGGCTAGAAACTTACGTATAAGTATATCAATGGGCTAGCATTGATAATATTTTGTACGTCGCGTCGATACGAAGATTAATAATAATAAGCACGTATATCGGCGCTGCAAGTGTGCGTGCGTGTACACGAAGCTTCACTTTCAAGCCTGCGCGAGCACACAATGCACTACACAGCGTACACATAGTCATCGGAACAGAATAACCGTATAATGAAAGAGCAGCGCTTATGAGCTGAGCGCGCATACGTATATCGGAGCCGTACTATAATGCATAACCACATACTCCCAATCAGTCAACAGGCAGGCGGCCGCTGCTTCGTAGCTCGCCTCTATCCTAATATATACATGTATATTATAGTATAGAAGAGAACTCGTATCTATATGCAGCACAAGTACGGAGCTTCTATGTGTATGTGTATGCGTTCGAACAGACACACACACACACACGTATCACGGCCTCGTGCGCAGACGATAGTCGTCGTAGTCGTCGTCGCTCGACTCGACTCGACTCACGCGTATTTGCATTGTATTGCCATATGCGTAAACGTGCCGTGAATTTGTAATATACGCACATATAGTGGCCTCCCTACTACCGTTGCTGCATGCACACTACCCACCACCACTACTAGAACGAGAGATCCCCTCCTTTTTTGTTGCGCAGGATGTGTTTCTTGACTCATGCACGACGACGACGACGACGACGACAACAATGTGCGTAGCTTGCCGACTTTTTACGAGCTAAATTTGAATTACGCTCGCGACGACTACGACGAGCTTTATGACGTATGCAACAGCGTACATATAGTGGTACGCAGGTAACGCACGTATAATACCTACTACGTATATGAGCACGTATAGAGATACGTATACGCAGGTACAGACTTCGGCCTCTCTTTCTTCTTCTTCTTCTTCTCCTCCTCCTCCTCGGCTGTGGTGTGGCCCGAGTTTATATGCGATAAGGGACTTTAATCGGGTTTTGTGTATGTAAACGCGCTGATCGATCGGCCTCAACTCGTTCTCTGGTTTTTATGGGGCCGCGCGTTATATATATTATACGTAAACCAACACGTGACAGTGCGATGATCATCTCTGCCTTCGTTAAAAGCTCCGCAATAACGATTTGCGCGTGGAATTACCCAGATAATATATAACTCGTTTATGTATAATAATACGCGCGTGAGCAGCCAAACTACGCCGCACACACACACACAACGTAATAATTGCCTGCGCGATCGTCCTTAACTGTAAATTTGCATCTCGGCGCGTGTATAAACCGATGTAATATATAATTGTGACGCGCGCCGCATCGATTGATTTTTCGAGCGGGGACTTGTTTTTTTTTTTTCTTCAATTCCCGCTGCAACCCGAGTCAAAGTTTAAAATGCCGCTGTACATAAGGTTTATCGGGGATTACGTATAGTCTAATTGAAGGTTTGCGAGCGAGCGAGTCGCGAGAAGCTTGATTAAAACGCTCGCAAAATACCTTGAAAGTTCCAGTGCTAATGGAGCTATACTACTACTACCGCTAGCTGCTGCTACTGCTTGCTGTTGGAGTTTATAAATATCGATTGCTTTTACAAAGTGCGACGCGCAAAATTGACCCTCGGCAATGGCCGCGTGCCGCGCGGCTTAAGCTAGGATATATTCTCTCTCTCTCATTGAGACCCCCCTCCTCTCTTGTACCCTACTCCCTGCGGCTATTTCTCTTTTACACAAACACACAGACACACACACACACGCATAGGGACTTCTCGATTTCTTTTACAATGTAACGCATCAAAGGGGGGTTGTTGTTGGACTAGCAGCAGCACAGCGAGAGGGAAAACATTTTTAACCTTATAGCAAAGGGTGCGAGATATCGTCTTTGACTGCTGCTGCTGCTACCTTCTGGCATTTACGAGATAAGATGTGTTTTTAATCTGGCGTTCATTAGGCTTTTATTTATGTTTTAACACTTTTATAAACTCGATAGTATTAATTCAATTCATTTAGCCGAGCGGCGATCGCGTGCGACGCTCCTCTGTTTTTCCGCATTGAATGCGGCGAGCTTGCGACGACCGGGGGACGACACATATTCCTCAATCGATTATACACACAATTTTGTAAATTGAAAAACTATATATCGCATGTTGTTGCATATTTTCATCTCTCCATGTTGACAGCGAATTTTTAATGAAAATGTTTTTTTTTTCTGTTACAGAGCCTTTACAAAAAAACCGGATGAGGCCGACTCATCACGAGTAAGTAACCCAGTTATTATTAATATTTATGTATCACTTTTTGAATCTGCGCAACAGAGAGCAATAGAGTAAATAACATATGTATTCTACGCCGAGAGTAATCAACAATTTAAAGCTCGTGCGCGGCGGCGTTAGTCATCTCGTAAATACTCTCGGCATCGTCGTCGTCGACGTTTGTTTCGCGCAAATTTCGTCAACACACAAAAAGAGAGCGTATCGTTGGCTATATTTAATAATGAGCAAGGTCATTAGCATATACTCTCTCATTGAACGCCGCCAATGAAAACATCAACAGCTACTGCGCGCTGTTTACTTGAAATTCACACACAGCTGCGTATCGCGTTTTATATATTAAAAACTTTTTCTCTCATTGCGAAAAAAGCTCCGCTTGCCCCGAAACTTTCGCTATATTATATATATTAAAAATGGGGGTACAGATTTCGTTTGTTTAATGAAAAAAAATCCCCCAACGCAAGTTAGCAGTGAAAGAAGGCGTGCAATTTAAATGACAAATTAAGCTCGCGCGCGCGCACTGTGATTATATTTACGCGCGGTGTATATATCTGGGGTATTTAAACAAACTCGGATCGCGCGC
Organism: Trichogramma evanescens; assembly: GCA_902732785.1. Taxonomy (NCBI): domain Eukaryota; kingdom Metazoa; phylum Arthropoda; class Insecta; order Hymenoptera; family Trichogrammatidae; genus Trichogramma; species Trichogramma evanescens. The sequence continues at coordinate 86,244 of CACVKI010143530.1, read as the reverse complement.
GCGCGCCGGGCTATGTATATAGTGTATATATATCTGCATCTCCAAAAGCTCATAAAAGCTTTCATGGCGTGCGCGAAGATTTTCGAGTGTACACGCGTACGCATATATTTCTAAAGCTGCTGCTGCTGGTGCGCTCTCATAAATTCATTAAGCGACTCTGTGGCCGTGTGGTGCGGTGGTGGAGGCGACCGAAGTGTGTACGTTACTGCGCGTTACACAGCTACTACTGCGCTGTTAGTGTGTGCATTGCGCCGTGTTTATGCTTTGACTTAAACTGTCGCGCGCGGATTAGTAGCGCCACTGACGAGATTTTTATTTCTCGCTCGAGAGAGAGGGCTCCCCTGCCCGTATAGCAGTTAGGTGTATACAGTACGAAAAAGCTCAAGCGCTGTTGTTGCGAGTCAAGATTTTTTTATCGCTACTCTTTATCGTTTTTTCATCGTGGCGCAAAACATTTATGACGATCGCCTCGCATGAATATACCGCGTATGAAAATAATAACTCTGGAATATCAATGGGGTCCCGTCGTCGAGTCGAGTTCCTATATAATATGTAACATATTCATATATACACGCGTGTATGTGTGTGTACAGCGTATCATTAATTTTCATTCGTACATGTGTTACATACACATATATGTGAAAGGCTTTCGAAAGTTTTGCGCTGTTGTAGAGAGACTACGAACACACAATTTCGTTGATATAGGAACACGGCTCGTTTTGCCGACTACTGCCGATTCTACAAATAGATTCACTCGTTCGAGCGTTGATATTTAACGCATGTAAAGGCATGTGCGCAGTGCCGAGAGAGGCGCGCGAATCTCGCCTAAATTCACCTGCAACTTATCCTCTCCTCTAAATACGCGTGTAAAGCTCTCTCTCGCTCGCTCGCTTGATTGGAACTCGGATTCGCGTTCCAATGGATTTTACGATTAGCGCGGTACGCAAGGAGGGGGAGGATTTCGTGCTTCGATCGTAACGATAATTTTTTGTCAACCGTGACTCGGCTCAAATCGGTGTATTGTCAAATTGTTTTTTAATGACGATATTAAAGTACGATTGTGTTTTTGAAGTTACGCTCGAATGAAAACGAGAAAATTTAATGCAAACAAAGTACATGCTCGTGAGTAGTTTATACAATGTATTAACCGTCTGCTTAGACCTCCATGGCTCTCGTCGCTTTGGAATTTTTCCTCTTTTTTTTACTCTCGTCTACTCAGGCACGTTATATACTTTACTACTTCTCTTCTTCTTCCAATTTTTTTTTTCGCTCGCTGCGCGATTCGCACGCTTGCACCGTCATTTTTTTCGGTATGCTTTTCTCTTTACCGATTATAGATATATACGTGTGTGGGTGCTTGCGAATAAACTATCGCAAGTTACTTTGTATTATATGGCGTCTTTTTTTATCAGTTCTCGACTCGTAGCGGTCTTTTTTTTAATATATATATCCGAGGCTCGGCTTACATATTGCCGTGGTAGTAGTAGTAGTCTACTGCATTTTGATATTTTTACTGCTTTTGTGTCTCTCGTCCGACCCGATGTGGCGAAAGATATCGGCCTATTGCGTTCAAAGTTACGTCAGGTAATTAATGTTGCGGAAAAACGTTTGATAAATATTGCGTTTAAAACGTAGTTTCTTTTTTTTTTCAACAAATCACTCGTTATAGAAAATGTTAGAGAATACTCGCCTATCGAATTTGCCGCGGCCGCGATCGATTTTACATATGGAAATGAATAAATCCTCTCTCTCTCTCTCTCTCGCTCGTCGATCGCCGAGACAAATTCAATCCACGTATAAATATTAAAGCAATCTCTCTCTCTCTCCATTCATAAAAAAACTTTTCGCCCCCTTTTTTTTGTGAACAACCGAAAATAAAAAGCTGCGCTCACCCAACTCATCTGGAAGAGGGCCGTCTCGGCTCGACGTACAAAAAAAAAGGGAATAAGCGGCGTTGAGCTAGTAGTACGCGCGGTGCAAAACCCTCCCCTCCCGAAACCGTTCATTTTCTCCAAAAATACACGTTTCTCTACTCTTTGCGCGGCATATGCACGTGGATTCTCTGTACTACTGCCTATAAGCTTCGCAGATATGCGAGCCGCCGCTTCTCTCTGTACGTATAAGCAGCAGTGGAAAAAGGAAGGGCTGAAAGCTCCATTGCAACAGAGGCAGCCGTTTTCTCTCTCTCTCTCTCTCTCTCTCTCTCTCTTTCGTACGCGTTCGGTGTATATACGAGTGTGCAGAGCTTGTTCGTTCGTTCGTATGTGTGTGTAAGTGTGAGTGTGAGTGTGTGCGAGCCGCGTTACGCTTCATCGACGACGTTTTCCTCTATATATCTATATACACACGTGCAGAGAGTGAGCGAGCGAGCGAGCGCAGTCGACAATGGCATACACGGGGTCGCCGACCGACAACTATATACACACATACATACGTACGTACGCGTATGTGCGCGATGCCGCCCGCGAATCAATTTTCAAGCATTACATATATCAGGTATAGGCCGCCGCCGACGCCGCCGAGTGCGCGCCAGTGTAGTGCGTTGTAAAACGAAGTAGTCTCATTTTTCAAATTGAGAGTGAGAGAGAGATAACTTAAATACATCGTTTAAAATGGCAATAAGCTCCGAAGCACAAACGTAGTATTATGACATTTTCCGCGAATGTAAATCGCGCGCGCTCTGGTTTTTCCCCTCCGACGATCCTCAATGACGCGATAATGTTTGATCGCAAGTACTATTGAAAATTACGTCGTATACGTGCTGTACTGTACGCGTTGTACTACTACTACTATTACTACTACTGCGCGTAGTAGCGGGAAAACAAGAGAATAAAAAAGAAGTTTGCGAAAAAAAATTCAATTCGAATGCAGCGAGCTATGTGTGTATACGCAACACACAAAAAAAAAAACGAGAAGAAGTACGGAGCGATGTCGATACCGCGATACCATATCCATGCGGACCATATTCACGCCGCACAATGTGTGTACGCATCGCTCGTTTAAACACTCAATATTTGCTTTTCCAATGTTTTCGTTTTAGGTTTTGGGGGATTTCTCTCTCTCTATCTCTTTCTCTCTGACTCTCTGACTCTCGGCCGAATTTGCAAGGGAAAAATGTCGAGAGTTGGAATTTTTTGTTGTTGTTGTTGTGTGATGAACTGACAATTGATTTTTCTATTTCCTCTCGCAGATATACGCGCGCGCGCATCGCTCACGCAGAGAACATTATAAAGTTAACTCGTACTGCGGCTGTGTGTTAATTCGAAAACGAACGCGCAGACACGGAAAATTGCGGCTAAATGTTTTATGAAATTCATTTGTGCGATCATCAATGGGTCAATTAGTTTTTCATTGCGTTTTTAAGTCGATTTGGCCGATTTTCGCGTACGGTATAAGAACGTTAACGCAAGCGAGCGAGCGAACGCAACGTATGCAAATGTTTTTTCGGGAGGGCGTTTACACCGAAAGACGGATGAGTGAAGTTATTCTCCGTTTTATTTATTTTTTATTTTTTTCGCGTTGCTTGTTTAGCCGCATGATAAAATAGAAATATCGTCGTTCATATTTCATCGCTCTTACTACTCAGCATTTTCATGCCTTTTTTTGTGCTTCTTCTTTCTCATACAAACAACGGCAGCAGCAGCAGCACACAACAAAGTATAGACCAACACAAAAAAGAGGTGTATATGGAAGTATGTACAAAAGAAATTTCAACTGCTGCCATTGCAGTATACGCTAGCTTCAGTCTGCTGGTCTGCGGGGCTATATACACCCGCGTAAAATAAAAACAAATGGCACCTATAGCTCGCGTACACACGCACACACACACACACACACAGTGTTAGAAAAGAGATAAGGGTGTAAGCCATACGCATATATTCGTAAGCTCGAACCTACATCCCGGGCACGTACGATGTATATTAAAAAAAGATCCAGAAGTTGAACTTTTTTTGCGCTACCCGATGCAGCACGAGCTGCTGTGTATAGACTTTTTAGCAGTTTAATGCTTTTCACTTACGAAAATGCGTTTTCTTGCCGAGCACACACACATACACACACTTACACACGTTCAATTGTGCGCAAAATAAAAATTCAATACTCTCTAACGCATTCGATAAAATTCACCTTACCGCCACCGCGCAGCAGTGAGTGAAAATTTTCGCATCGCTTTTCGCAGCTCTAGATTTTGAGTTTTAAAGCTCTCCAAAAATAAATGCAAGTTCACTGCTGGACCTCGGCCTCGCTTTGACTCTCTTTTTTTCTTTTATTCTTTCATCATCTGTCTCTCTCTCCATCTCGTAATAATACTTGACTCTCGTGAATAATTGCGAACTTTTTTCATCAAGATTCCATATTTCGTAATACGATATTGCCCGAGTGCGCGCGCGTTGGTGTTGCGCGAGGTCATAAATAAAATATATACGTATATACGAAAAGACAAATTAAAAAGATGCTTTAATCACTGTATTATACTGGCCGGAAAATGAGCAAAACGAGTTATTATACCGTTTCCAGTAATTTGCGAACGCGAGGCAAGCAGCGCACTCAAGAGGGCTGAAAAGTATATATTTCGAAATTCACGTTTATTTTCATTCCAAGCTCGTAATTCGATGCTCCGCTCCGTTGTGTGTATATGCAAGTGAATTTGCTTAATATCTAATACGCACCCGAAGTACACACACGAGAACTGAGTACAATTTCCGAACTTGAGCTTCGAGTTTCACGACGACGACGACGAGGCCTCGACGACGCACAATCGAGCTTCGATCGTGTCATTCACACCTATGTACAGAAGCTCGCGCACACAGACAAAGTCAGACTCAGACACATTTCCTAGCGACTTTATATCTATATAGCATTTTGCGCTTATATATCTTTGCTGCTGCGCTGCTGCCTTCGCCGAGATCTCATTTGTAAGCAGGCTGCGTGCCTCGCACTAAGTGGAGAGAGAGGAATTTTATACATAGTAGCATGGGAAAAAGTGGGAGAGGAAGAAACTGCTATATACTGCGGAGGAAAGGAGAGAGAGAGAGAGAGGAGAGAGAAAAAGGAGAGAAAAGTGCGCCCCGAAAGAGAGAAAGCGATAAATATATTTCTAGACTTTGTTTCGCACGTATTATACATTATGTGTATGTATAGTAACATGTATATAATGTGTGTTTATATATCGTATTATATATATCTAAGAGCAAGTAGCAAGAGGAGATACTCCTCCTCTTCTTCGCGTTCTGTTTTTTTTCTTTTTTTATTCTTGAGAGGAAATGACAACGGCGTCGTCGTGCGGTAGCTTTGGCTTGAATTTCCGGTGACATAAGTTCGTAAGATTTCGCGCGCGACTGCGAAAGCAATGCACACACGCACATACGCGATGCAGGAAATGGAGTGAGTTGACTCTCGTTATGCTATATAAGTCAAAAGATATGCCCATTAAAAAAAGAGAAAAAAAAAACAATCAATCAATCGTTCGTTAGATCGAAATTGATTATGCATTTAAGCCGTGTATAATGGAGTAGCGTCGATATAAACGAGTCGGGGGGAAAAAAAAGTTTGAACTTGACTCGTTACAAATGATAGTTTAGCATTCGATGTATATTCTCCCCTTGAATAGCTCCACTCCACGTTCGGTGTAAAATAGAGTCTCTCGAACGTCACGCCCCGAATATACCCACTACTATGTATGTGCGGCGTATGAAATACACTCATGTATATTTGCCGCCGTTTTATCGATGCGCTACCTTATAGTACACGTAGGTATAGTAGTAGGTGTAGGTAAAAGAGGAGGTGTAGGAGTCGCGCGTCCAAATCGAAGCCGCTTCTCCTCCGCGCTGGCGCTTGTATTACACAGTTTCTCATAAACAATATTATATGGAGAGCACTCGGGAGCACGCACGAGTTTATAAGGATTATTATCGATGTCAGTTTTTCGCGCGTTGCTGCGCTCCGAAAAAAAATGTCAAACATTCCTTTTTCCACTCGTTGGTGTATTTTCGGACTTTGATCGTTCCGGAGAATGTCGTTGTTTACGATGTCGGCAGAGAAAACGCACATAATAACAATAATGAAGAAGAATAATAACAATGCCGCGAAAGAGTGAATGTGTAAAACTGAAGTATTATGTGCATCAGCAGCGGGAGCAGCAGCAGACGCTCGCGAGCGTGAGCGCGCGCACGCAGCACGCGGTTTCGGAACAAAGGAAATGTGCCTCTGCCTGCCTGCCTGCCTGTCTGTGTGTGTGTGCGAGTGTCTGACTCTCCTCTCTATGTGCCTGTGGTGGTGGTGGAGGATGTGTATGTGCGTTCGCGCGCGGAGCTATTGATTGCCGGCGCGTTGTAGCTTCGTAGCCGCTGCTGCTGCTGGTGTGCTGCGCGCACATTCCGAGCGCGCATCGTCGTCGTCGACGACGAGCACCACGACGACGACCATCGGACAGAGAGGGAAGTTAGAGGGAGACAGACAGAGAGCCGAGAGTTATATATGTATGTAGCTGGCGCGCGTGCAGGAGCTATATAGCCAGCCCCCGACTTCGTGCACAATATATATATTCGTATGGTAGGCAGGCACGAGCAGAAGGACGAAAGTAGAAAATTGCTGGTATATCGCGCGCGGCATTGGGTGAAAGCTCGCCCGCAATCCGACTATATATTCAAAGCTGCTGCTGCTGTTGCTCTCGACGACGCCACCACCAACTCGTCAAGTGCATTTATGCTGCAGCCGCGAGCGCCACGTGATGATGATGATGCGCGCCGTGCAATGTGATAATCATGACGACGACGATGATGATGATGATGATATTCGTCATCGACTGTATGTATGTGTGCAAGCACGCGTGACGTGCGCGCCGCGCGAAAAGTCATTGCAATTTTCGATGTCATATGTAGAGCCTCCCGCCACGAAATGTGCACGTGGACGCGTGCTGGAGGCTTTGTTGTATATAGGCGTCGAGAGCGATTCGACAAGTATATAAAGTCACACGGGCAGGTAGTTTATACGCGATATTTTACAAGTATGTAACGCGACGATTGCCAAGCGAAGAGCTGCTGCGCGCAAAAATGTTCTTCCTCCTCTTCTTTCTAGGCGCGCGATGATCACGACGCGAAGCGGAAAAAAAATGCGAGAGAGAGAAAAAGGGGAAGAAGAGAGAGAGAGAGAGAGCAAGGGACAGAGATAGAGAGGAGTCAGAGAGGACAAAAGACGCGCGCGCACAAGTGTGTAGTAGTGCAGCAAAGAGCGACTGCAATCTCTACCTCTACCTCTATGTTGTGTTTGTGTGTGTGTTTCTCTGTTACTGCTGCTGCTCTGTGGTATATTATACGGTTAGGCAGAGGAGGGTCGACGTCCTGTAGCGTCTCACGTGTGTGCCTCTCCTCTGCCTATATAAAACCCTCTTATATATGTATGCACATTCTGTGCTGTACCGTGTGTTCTGCCTGCCTGACTCCGCGTTGATCCCCTCTTTTCCTCTTCTGTTTTCCTCCTTTTGCCGCCGCGCCGCGTCTTTTCCTCTTGTCCTTCCTCCTTTTCTCTCTTTGCACTCCGTGTATACTATATAGCTGCGTATATGGTAGGTGCACTGCCTGGAAACTTGGCCACCTCCTTTCCTCTGCTGCTCGCCTGATCTTCTTGCCAGTCGCCCTTTTGCCTCTTTCTCTCCGTTAGAGAGAGAGATTATTTCCATCGAGCCCTTCTGCAGCCCATGTGCGCAGCAGCAAAGTGTCGCTATATCGATGTTGATGCACTCGATGACGATAGACAGGTGCGAGCCCTTTACCGCGTATATTATAATATAGCCCGATGGCAATGTGTTTCGTCGCAGTCTGTGAATTATCTTATTTCTTTTAATTTACTCTATTGCTCAGATTCAAAAGAGATTTTTCCATTCTTTCGCACGCTTTTAAATTAATCGTGACTAATTGAAACATTATGACTTTTGCAGCGATCTTGCACAGGATCTGAATCTTTCCGAGACCAGCGACGAGGAAGAGGATGACAAGAAGCCAAAATCATTTTCAACGGACAAACATCTGAATATGATGGACAGTCAATGGCTGATGGCCGAAGCTCTTGCGGGCTCGGCAAAACCAATGCCGCCTAAACTTACCGCTCCTAAGTGTCTCTCGGGCATACCGCCACATCATTCACAACAAGTACAACAAATACAGCAACAGCAGCAGCAACAACAGCAACAGCAACAACAGCAACAACAGCAACAACAACAGCAGCAGCAACAGCAACAGCCACAACAACAACAGAGCGCACCAGCTCCCTCGCCGAACGAGGCGCCCGCCTCGAGCCAAGAGAGAGCCGCGAGCCCAGCCAACGATTCCGGAGACTCGTCGGCGAGCTCGGGCAGCGCTTCCGAATCGTCCGAGTCGTCCGAGTCGTGCTCGTCGTCGTGCTCCGACAGCTCGGACGACAGCGACGACGACGACAACGACGGCGCCTCGGCCTCCAAACAGAAGAGCTCGTCGTCGGTGGCCGACGCAGCGGCCGCCACGGTCAAGGCGTCGCCGGTCTCGTCCCCCCTGAATCCGATCTCGCCCAAGATCGAGGTGCCCGTCGTGCCCGAGGTCGAGGAGACCAAGCCCCGATGGAATCTCGGCTCGTTCTTCAAGGCCGGCCAGCCCGATTTCAAGCAGGAGGACACGACGACAGCGACGACGACGATGTCGACGCAGCAGCTGAAGCAGCCGAAGATCGAGCCGTCGTCGGCTCAGTCGCAGATCGCCGACAGCAGCAAGCCGCCCGCCGAGCGCAGATCGTCGAGGCAGACGCGCGACTGGGACAGCGTCGTAGACGCCAACAAGAGGAAGAACATGGACATCGCCCAGCAGCTGTCGCTCAGCAGCTCGAGCGAGGACGAGGGTCCTCCCAGCAGCAACACCGCCAAAGCAGTCAAAGAATCACAAAAAATACAGGTAATAATTTTTGTTTACACTTCTTCAAAAATATTCACGGCAACACTCGATAATTGTAGTCGAAGCATTTGTTTACTTTGTTTAGTTATGTATCGACAACACTGTGTGAATATGAAAATATTGTAACTAGTTGATTCAAATCTTTCACTTGAAATTTTAATTCGTGTTGTGAAACTGCCTGACAACGTTTAGCATAACGTTAAAATATTTTTTATTAAAATATTTGTCTCGACAACAGTTATTAAATATTCAATCCTTAAGCAATGAAGGTTTTTTTCTTTCTGGTTCTCGCTGTTTTGTTTTGTAAGCCATGGAAATGCTATAACGATCGACATTTTTCCAGGTGCCTGAAAAACCCAAAGCTCCAGACGCTAAGAAACGTGGACGGCCTCGCAAAGTTGACAAAGCACCACCAGCCCCGGCGCCGGTAGAAGTTCCGAAGAGCCAAACAGTCAATAAGCGGCATCAGACCACGAGTAAGCGCGCCACCAAGAGGAGTCCGAGTCCAGCGAAAAAGACCAAGAAGCCGATCAAATCGGCTCCCACGTTGAGCGACACCAGTTCCAGTGGCGAAATGGATTCGAGCGAAAGCGAGTCCGAATCTTCCAAGAGCGTCAAACGGCCGACTGCCAGCGCAGCCAAGGATAGCAAATCCAACAAAAGGAGCCATCTGAGCAGCAGCGACAGCGAGGACGAGAGAGACAGTTACGACAATAAAAATCGAAACAAAAAGTCTGGATCGAAACAAACGATACAGAGGGAAGCATCATCCAAGGTAGACAAATCGAGTGCAAAATCCAAAGGAAAAAAGCCACGAAAAATCACAAGCGCAGCTGAGTGTCCCACGGACACCGACAGCGATTCCGACCATCATCAGAGTCACCGAAAGGTAAGTTGCATGTTTGCTTTTCTGTGTTCAAGTAGAACTTTTAAAATCTTGAGTATTTCATTGATTAGCCTTTGTAATCTCAAGAATTGTGGAAGCACTGCTCTAATAATTGTAACTGCGCAGTGGTTATCACAAATTTCAATGAAACTATTCTTCAACTAGCATCCGTTCTGTTCTCAGGTCGCAAGAGTACAACCTCGACCGCGAGTTCCACCGATGCCAAGTTCCAATGAAGACTCGGACAGCGAAAACGATATGGGTAGACGCCCAGAAGAAAGCAGTGGAAATGGCAAAGGCAAAGGAAAGAGCGGTGGTCAGGACAATAAGAAGAATGCTCTACTCAGATTATTCGGCGATCGAGGAAGCAAAGGAGGCAAAGGAGGCAAAGGAGGAAAAGGCGGCGGTAAATGCGGCATTTATGTCGAAGAATACAACACAGATGGATTATACAAGTCACAAATCGAACCGGTACCACAAATTTGTCCCGAAGAGGTCAAAAGTGATAAGCCATCAAATCCTCTTCCACCGGCTAAAACATCATTCAAGTGCTCCGTCAGTCTGAAAAAGCTTGGGGTGAACGCTCAAACCTTCTTGACAGAAGTGTGCAGAATGCAGAATCAAGGAGACGTACCCAATACCAAACCATACTCAAGGCCGCAGAGCATCGAAGACAGCCAAGCTACGACGAGTAAAGTTCAATCTGACAAAAAGAAAATTAATCGGAAGCCCGACACGGTCTATAAACCATCGGTAGACAGCAAACCCGAATCTTTACTTGGCGATGGTCAAAAGAAAAGAAAGCGCAAAAGTAGTATTGGTGATTTAGCTGATTCCAAAAGTCGATCAGACCTGAAAAGCGAAAAGAGAAAACGGAAAAGTAAAGAGAGCGAAGAGAATTTATTGTTAGTTAACCATCAGAGTGAAGTTTTGCCTACGAATCACGAAAGGGACATAAAAGCTCACTATGCTCTTATGAATACACAACCTAAAACTAGTTATAGAAATTTTTACAGTGAACATATAGAAGATATGGAGAGGTAAATTATTCGAATTTGATTTTCTATACCTAAAACTTCACTGTAACTGAATTATTAATGAATGTTGTTTCTTTTATAACAGCTTGAGGACAAACTACAATTGTCAAGAACACTACCTAACAGAAGCAAAACGTTTAAAGCATCTAGCCGATGCAGAGCCAGATCATACTACGCAGTCTTTGCTTTATTTGGAATGTGGCATGTACTTCGTATTGACGGGCTACATAATGGAACCGGGTATGGATCGTGCTGCATTCAGAATGTACACAGATACTTTGGTGATCATCAAGTAAGTTTTTTAACTACATAAAAAGTGATAGATAATAATCATATCATGATTCTAATCAAATGTTTATTATAATTGCAGGTTCATGGCTACAAAGCTAAGTGAAAAGGTCGAGAAAGCAGAAGATTCGATAGGGAAATTAACTAATATCAAAATACTAATTTTGAGGTAATTTAATTTGCATACATTTTTGAAATGTGTTGTCTGTAAAAAGTTTGAAAACAAACCAAACTTTCTTATTCTAGCTTATGGGTCCAATCAATTTTATGTCAGAAATTGTACAACATGTCGTTCAATGAGTTAAAGGAAACGCACAACGTTATAAGTGAATACTGCCAAAAAGTACGTTACTTTTATTTATCTTAAATGTTTATACTTTACATCAAATGACCCAAAAACTAAAGTATATTTTTTCCATCGTTTAGTTTTTGCCTTCTGCTATTCAACAAGAAGGTCAAGCAGCCACGCCATGTCTGTCTCCTACACCTTCTCCTGCAGGTTCAGTCAATTCCGTGAACAGCCAAAGCAGTGGCTACAGTAGCGCAGAATTTGCAAACCGAGTATCCGTGCCGACATTATTGACGATGCCCGTTAATGTTCAGTCAGCACTTTATAAATACCAAAAAGATATGGGCTTTCTGATGGGAGCCCACGAAAAATGGGACAAAGGATGTGCCCTTGTGAAAGACCTCAATTGCGGTATGCTTATTTCTTTTAGCACAGTTTCGATCATGAATTGGTGTATTTACAGTTTGAATAATACAAAAATTCAATTTTCTTCAGGTTTTTTCAAAGAATTGGATAGATGTTATGGACCACTTTCACTTCAAAGTTCGCCTGCCGATTTGGCTCGTTACGTGCAAGCAGGGATCAAGAAAATACGAGAGCTCTGACCCACGTGGCTACAACAATACCAAATGGAGTCGAAACCATCCACTCCAACAACTACGTACGTGAGCCCGCTATCTCAGTACGGTAATAGTAATAGTCGATCAACCATTTGCACTTAGGAAAATTTTACGGAGTTGTGAGATAATGGTGACTGCCTCTTTTCACACTAAAACTGTTTGCATAACGAACAATTTCAGAAACTGAAAGGTCTTGCCCTATTTTAATTAGATTAAAGAGCTCAGTTTTTTCAAAACTACAGAATATTTAACTATTCTAATTTAATCACAATTAACGGATCATGCTTTGAAGTTCTTTGACTGAAGCCAAGGGGTTTTCAACAGTTATAAAGTCAAGTCTTCCGTATACAAAAGCCAATGTATGAAATATTTTTTCTCACTTTTTAAATCGATTAATTTTATAATGCGAGACATAACATATGTTTTCACTATACATTTAATTTCGAAAGTACTTAGTTGTTTTTGTATCGCACGACCGTTATGAAGAAAGAGAGCTCGATTTTTAAACAAAGTTCTAATCTTAGTAAAATATTTATTAAATCTTATTAATCAAATCTTATTGAATGAATCACTTCATTAATATAATTATTTAATGAATGATATTCAGTAGCAGTATTTAAATAACTTATTTAGACAGCTTATAAGATTTAGGAAATTCCCTATTACCATTTGACTATTCGTGTTTTATTTTGAAATTAAAAACATTAAGTGATTTAAAGTGAATAAGATTTGATCTTACTTTAGTTAATTATATTGTTATTGTTACTGACATTAAAAAGATGTGTGATAAAAAAATTTCGCGTGTGAGCAATTCATGGTCTTAAACAAAAAAGTGCCACAAAGAGAATCGTGGAGGTTACCTGAAGAATTAGGACAAACAAAACCTAAAGGCTTTTTGCTGTCTAACTGATAGAATCAACTACGTGTATATAAGGAGAAATAAGAATCACAAAACAGAATAGTTTATTACTTTTACGAAAGAAATCATCTAAATTATTATATACATATATACATAAATATATATATAAAAGTATGAAGATATTATATCGTGCATAATTTATTCGCGTATTTGGAAAATGACGAAAACACCACGTGTAAATTTTTAAATAAATTGTGTTTTTGTTGTATTCTAACAAAACTTAAATTTCAATCGTCATGAAAATGCATATAATGGTAGATAAAAGGAAAAATTAAATGATGATTGTATTATGCTACCAAGTTTCTATACTACCATGATACAAATGCCGCTTGGTAACATAAAAAACGTCGTTATGAATACAATTCTATATATAAACGCATGTATTTAGTAGATTAAATAAAAAAGAAAAAAAGAAAAAATAATAAAGCAAATAAACTGAAAAATGAAATATCGGAGAAATGGTAATTAATATGTACAGTCGGAAAAAATTAACGACTTTTAACATTCTTCATCACAATATGATAGAAAAATATGGCAAGTATACAGAAGTGATTTTATTAGAGAAAAAATAAATGTACATGAATGGAATGATTTGTGTATAGAGTATTAATTATCAAAAGCACAACAATATAGTTTTTGTCTGTGAATATGATATTTTTATTTGTATTTGTACCATAAAACACATTGTAAAAATTAAATAATGAACTTAAATATGAGAGGTTAAAAAAATATAACTCCTCTCAAGGCCTTACGTTTAGACTTGGAAAACTCAGCAAATTTGTATTTTGTACAATTGATAAGTAATAGTAATGATCAATTAGCTCAGTAAAAATTATATTTAAATTACGTGAAAAATACAGCTGAGTTTTGAATAAATAGTCGCGTCAGGCCTCATAGTAAATGAATGAAAAGAGGTCGTTGATATGCACAGGCAATGAAAAAAGACGAGTAAGCATTGCGTATGATAATTCTTTTAAACATTAAGATTAATACGTTAAAAAAGAGATGTATTATACATAGAAAATTGTAAGAAATCTTTAAAAAAACACTATTATCAAAGAGCTGTAAGTCTGTAACTTTGTAAGTTTTTTGCTCATATACTCGTGTATATTTTTGTAAATAGAAAATATTAAAATATTATTATAACTACAATAATAATTATTAAGATAATTATTACTATTGCTATTATTATTTTTGCTATTATACTTATTTTAATTATTGCTATTATTATTATATTTATTATTATATTATGATTATTATTATTATATTATTATATTATTATTATGATTATTATTATTATTATTATTAAAATTGTTATTCATATGTATTTCGATATTGTTCTTTACGAATACTATTATTGTTATGCAATATGACTTATCTTTTAATTGAATTAGGTAATTGCATAAAGATAATAGCTCATCGCGTTGTTTTGATAAAGACACAGAATAAACTCGTATTCTCTAAAAAAAAATCTTAATATTTTTGTCTTGTAAGTAATGGTGCTTGAAAGATATCTCTTTTGCTGGCCCTTTCATCTTCATTTGTTGTCATTACAAACTGTACTATTTACAACTTTAATTTGAAGAATTGAGATTAGCATTTATTTGTATTTTTTCTGGTAGAATACAATTGTAACTTCTCATTCTCAATAAATTGTTTTTATATCATTCCCAATAATTGTCAATTAAAATTGAATTTTGTTTTATAAAATGGGAGTAAAATGTGCGGTCCAATGGTTCACGGGAGACAATTTGTTAATAAAACGTTACTTGGAAGGCTTTTAAAGCCACAGGGAAGTACTCCCGAATTGTACATACGGAATACATAATAATCGCATACAACTGATTATTTAATGAAAAGTGAGAAGTGTATAACTATTATTTGGTAAAATGCATTTGACTTTAGCTTCGAAAAATATACATTGTAAAATAAGTTTTCTATGCCATGCAATTTCTACATATATAAAATATATTTAACGAAGAACAGTAGTTGAAAGATCCGTTGGCTGTAAATATGTATATGTTTTCGCGTGATTTCTTTTCCTTGTATTCAACTACAAAAGATGAAATATCATTAAATTTGAATTGAATCAGGAAAATTTTTTCGATTTTCTTACATTATCATTTCATAACAACTTTACGTTATTATTTTATAATTGAATTTATAATTGAATTTATAATTGTAATTTATTAGCTAAAAGTAGTGAAAAAATTGCAAGGAATATGAGAAAACTGAAATCTGTCAACTTGTGAATTATTATTGTATTACTTATTGTAATTCATTTTAAATATAAATTATATAAATGGGTCTCCCTTTTTCCATTTTAAATATTGAATTATTTTCCATGACTGCACATCGATTTTCAGTTTTTTTTTTTTTTTTGGTTTTTCAATTTTATTACATTTCACTGTGAAATCGCTCTGATTTGATAATTTAATTTTATTTATAATTAAAATTATGCGATTGAATCTATTTAGTTAAACTTGAATAAAGGCTTTTGTAAACTAATTGAACCTATTACGTTGTTACGATCGTTGTTAGTACCGATTAATTTAAAAGTCCAGGTGTTTGATATTTTGAGTCAAATTATGATTATTATTCTGTCATTGTAATAAATGTAATAATTATCATTATTAGTATTATCACTCATTATTATCAGTATAATCTCTATAATAATTTTTAAATATACGGCCTAGTGCATGTTACTTTTGGCACTGTAATAAAATACAAATCAACAGTTGCAGCGTCACGTGTACATACAATTCGTAAAGTTAAAAATGTTTGTAAATGCGCAATTACATTTATAATTATAAAATACATGATTCGATTTCTATTTAATAATTATTTTACCAACAAATAAACTTATGAAAATTATTCATAACTCGTTTCCTTAATGATACACCATCAGTTCTCAACAAATTTTCTTAAACATTGTTTTTTCGTGGATACATTATTATTGAAATGTCATGTATCAATTTCAACGGTGTATCTTTTGAAATTTTCCACCGAAATGCGTTAGTACAATGTAATGTCATTCTAACAATTTTGACATCATAAAATTCAGCTGTAAATCTAGTATTTACCGATACATGGAGCCGTCTGAAACTATTCACATCTCGACGAATCGATCTAAACCACAGAATTCGTGTATGTTATGGTGCGTACAGTGCCTACTATTCAAATCGCTTATCGATCCGCATTATGGGGTTCCGTATCTTTTGATTTTATCGGAACAGTTACATAAAGTAAAATAAATAAAATGCATAATTGAGCGTTTTTGCAATCGCTTTTTCGCCAGTTTTCCTTTTTAATTGATTTTTTTCAATGAATGATTTATTTAAAGTTCAACTTTTACAATCGAGGATCAGAAGTTGAACTAATGGTAACGTTTGTAATAATTATTAACAGCAAAGTAGTGATAACTGTTGAACATAGAAAAATATACAGTGATATTATGAACAAAATTTTTTCATTGTCTCAATCGGAAAGATCAAATTTTTTAAAAGTAATGCGTCTTCAGGCGCGTTTCGTGCCTTCGGAGCGTCTAATTGCTTCGCGAGCTCAAGCTATTGTCCGGCGCTCCAGAATGCAAAGATGATTTTTTTTTTAATTATACGTGTTCGTTTGTGGAACGCTGTTGAAATTTCAATTCCTAACGTACTTTCTTAGGCAGTTGCTTTATTATAGAATTCGTTTACAAGATTCATCGTAAACAAAAGAGTCGTATTTGATCACGAGCTTTTGGATTTCATCGACAGATGGAGCATGATAAATCCGCAAGTGAAAAAATGTTCGCTGGGTATATAATACACAATTATTTAAAGACCACATTATAATTATTGGAAAATACATTCCGAATTGTTGACGACTTATTCAGTAAGCGGTTTTGGCTCAAGGATGTCCGGCTTGTATTCAGGCTAAAATATATCGCAAACGATGATGTTAAAAGCTCCGAGAAGCTCGATTAGTTTGACAGGCCAGTGTATCGCTGTATAATAGCCGATCAGCTCGCCGAGGCTCCGATCAAAACGATGATCTCGTTCAGCCAGTATATAGGAAATTATTGGCACGAGTCTGCATCGCATTACACGAGAGAAAGTTGACTCGATAAATTTGGTCCGGTTGTCGCAAAAAGACAAAACGATCTGAAATCAGTTTGAAACTGGCCGAAATTCGAGGGTCGTGTTATACACATATTACGCCGATCGCTTTGCGTTACAACTGCAGTCGCGAAATCGAAGTTCGGGCCTCTTTCTTTACAATATATATACGTTGAGCGGTTACGACGGCGACTGTCGTGCGCTCCATCTGTCGGCCGAACTGTTCCTCACCACCGCCGCCGCGAATACACATACAGTACAACATCGGTGCGTATACCTCAGAGGTACGGAGGATATAATACAGGTATCTATACAGCAGTCGAAACCGGTTTGCAGGATATCGCGCGCGACTGCGGCGGAGTATATAAAGTAACTCCAGAAAATCGCGCCGCCGCCGTCGCCGTCTCCGTCACTGTATATAGTATAGTAGTATAGGTACTGCGCCGCTCACGCCGCCACCGCCAGCCGCACCAAACCGATGTTAGATATAAGGTATAGAGGTACTGGTACTGGTACTGCGCGTACTGTGCCTATAGGCCAAACTCATACGGCGAGTCGAGACTCGCGAACTCGGCAACCGCCGCGACTGGCAGAGCAGAGTCGTATCGCGCCGCGCTCGAGACATCTACACGGTGTGCCGGAGCCGTGCGCCAGTCGCCGCTCGACCGTCCTCGGCGTCTCTTCCATTATACGGAGCGAAGCTGAGAGCCACTATTATACACGCAGCGCGCGCCTATCTTTTTGCCTTTCTCTCTTCCTCGATTTTTATATATACCTACACACGCCGAGCCTTCGGTGCGTGTCTGAATGTCAGTGCGTATTATCCTTTGGCTTTCTATACATTGCACACACGACTCGTGTGCGCGCAGAGATCCTTCGCCGTGTCCAAATGTTACCTGCAAAACTGGTCCCTTCGTTTTTTTCCCCGACTCGTTGCTGCTTCCCCCGCGACTCGTACTTTAATGCTCGATTTTGCGCCCGCTGAAAAGAGAAGAGAAGTTATAGTTCGTTATCGGCAAAGTGTGCGCGATTCGTTATAATTCGAATCCCCCTGTGCGTGCGTGAAATTCAGTGAAAACCGTGTTCCGTGCTGTGTTGTGTTGTCGTCGTCGTGCACATCGGCGTGCGTCCGATCGATGGAAAAAAATAAAATTACTCGGTAATGATAAACATTGATCCCCCGATTCTCGCTACTCGATAATAATACATCTCCTGTGCGCGGTGTGTTTGTGTCTCCTATACATAATAATATTATTATTATATACGCGCAAACGCACGTAAAAGTATACGCATATACAAGTGCAACATAATATATGTACACCAACTGCTAGCAGCGGTGCAGTGTGCAGTGCGTTCAGTGTGCCCAGTGCTGATATATACGTGTGTGTGTGTGTGTGTGTACTGTGTTGTATACCTTCACCGGTACGCGCGATCGACGCGCGCGATGCTAAAAACAAAGCTCGCAGCAGCTCGCGGAGCCTAGTGTAGGTAGTGTATAGCTGCTTATACACACGAGCACGGATACACGGTGAATAACCTCCCATAGTGGAGTGCTGTTATTGCTGCAATCTGCTGCTGCTGTTGCTGCCCGTTCGTGTGCTCCAACTTTTTCTGGCCTCATCCTTTCTCGCCTCGCGCGCGCAGGCCTCTCTTATCCTTGTGTTGTTTCTGTGTCGTGTCGTGTTGTGTTTTTTTCTTCGCGTGACACACGTGATTCGCGTGCGATTTTTGACTGCTATCCTATATCGCTCGGTATAGAGAGAGAGAGAGAGAGCAGCAGAACAACGAAATTTTCCTGTGCTGGTCAGTGGCAGTAGTGTAGAGGTGGTGGTGCTGGCCCTCGATAGCAGAAGCGAATGTAAGGAAACGAGAAAAATATACGAGAAGACCGAGTAAGAAGAAGAAGAAGAAGAAGAAAGGAGAGCAAGAAACAGGCCGTGAGCTATTGCAACAAAAACGAGAAAGAGAGAGAGAGAGAAAGGACAAGGACGACGGAAGAAGGGAATAACACACACCGCGGAGAGTGCAGCAACAGTGCCATCCGTGAAAAAGAGCTCTCTCATACTACGTGTGTTGTGGTGCCTGCGCTGCTGCTGCTGCAGTCTGCACCGCTGCTGCTACTCCTTGTTTCTTGCTGCTGCTCTTGCCGCTTCATGAGGTTTCAAGGTAAGGCATTACGACAAGACGTTACGCAGCGTGTATAGTGTATATAAGTACCTTATATACTATATCGCATATATAGAAAGCTGCTGCAGCGCGAGAGGGACTCTGTGTATTTGTTTCTTCTTTTTTTTTTTTTTTTTTTTAATATTTTAAATGTGCTCTCATGCTGCTGCTACCGCGCGGCCTTGGGAATTGACTTATGTGCTATACCTCGGTGCACAGTGTAGCTTTGTATATATCGTATGTATACACCAATTACAAATAATCCTTGCGGGGCGCGCGTACAGACGTACGTACGTATGTATGATTGAAAACGGGAAATTTGAATTGAATTTCCTGATTTTAACCGAAGGATACTTATGTGTATATGCTATATCACCATCATCATCGTGTATATAAAAGTTTCACCTCTCGCCGCCACACGTTGGTCAAGTAAAGACGCTATATTATGCGGGATTTCTCTTGTGCAACAACGACAGCAACACCGAAACTCTTTGGGGTGTTGGATATTTTTTTCGACGCAGGGGAAATGTATAATTGTATGTCCTGTAATACTTGTTATTTTTTATTATTATTATCGAGTACGAACGTATCTGTAATTGACTCGGCTATGAGGAATTGCAGAGCCAGGTTGAAAATTAAGAGAATTTTCAAACGCACTTGGCGAGATTTCTACTGAGTATTTTTATTTGAAAAAACTTACACAGTTAATGTAGACTTTCGTGTAGCTCACTAGAAAAACTGCTCCAATTTCGGCATTCCTTTAATATTTGTCAGAAAAGCTATCGATTGTTTTCCTCGTTCTCGTTATACAATGTTATGTAAAAAATGCCAAAGTTACATGGACAGTTGCATCGGTGTACCGCCACTTTTTCAACACGCTGATCGATTTCACGCGAGCGAACGTAAAAATTTCATCGTGCATTATTAAAAAAAAAAAAAATCCATTCAGCGTGTCCTTTTGCCTCGTAACGCGGAAACGATCCGAAACGACGCGTCGCAAAAATCGATCTAAATTACCCGCTCAACTAGGTGAAGCCTCGGAATTAACTCGTTTCTACGCACACGACAATCCGACAAATTGACGAAATGTATCCACGCACGTCGCGACCTTGATAAATCGTAATTATGTTCCGTTGAAGGCTTTTGCGTAATACGTTCGCGGCCTATTCATCCATCCATGTACGTATACCCATAGGTATACAATATTGGGTTTGTTTTTCGGATCGCTTTGTTCGATGCATATACGAACGTCAGAATGAATCGCGAATTGTTATCCGTAAAAGGTGTGTTACTGCGAAATTGGGAATTTTTTTCAAGTTCATTCAGTGCAATTGATTTTTTTTTATTCTGCTAGGTTACAAATATACATATGAAATATCAAAAAATACGCTTGAAAGTCAGCTTTTTCAAGTCTACTCTACATTCAAAAATATTAAAAATTATTCATTCATTGTTTCTATGCGTGCGTGTGGAACACGCATTTTTTATTCACTTTATGAAATTCAGGCAAAACATCTTCCGTGATGTCAGCCTGTCACTCAAGAAAAAAACTCTTGTCAATGAAGTCATAAAAGCCAAGTGCTGTATAAATGTGCATCAAATTTGTATTATTTAAATTTTTTTAAACATTTATTTTCTGAATACACTTGAATAAATAATATTTATATCGATAGGCGTAATTTCTAGGTATGAATGTATTAAATGATGCAACCCTCAATTACAATCGACCTTTTAGAAAGATCGAATTAACGATTAGAAAGGCTGTGTACGAGTCTGTGTATATGTATATTATATATTTGTTAAAAAAATAATTCATCGTGCATAGAGCGCAGTTTAAAATCCAAGACAAGAGAGATGAAGGAATAATAAGGAGGTGCGGCTGCAAAATTTAATGCATGTAAGCTCGATGCAACCATTGCCTCGGGCTCACGATTCCTTTTGTGTCTTCTTCGATGCCTCAAATACGATTATGTGTATATACGTGGGTGAAAATCGGTGTCGGAAAAATTGCGCGAATACGGCTGTACACTACAATAGATCACAAATTATATATGACTTTTTACTTTTCCCGCTTCGATGTGTGAAATTGCATACGATCTCGCGAAGTAGCGTTTTATCCGTGTTGAAACGTTTTTACAAAAATTGTTCTCTGAAACATTAATTTTACGATAGATCGAAGGGCCACGGTAGAAGGTAGCATTGCACAAGATTTGCAAGAATGACGTACAGAAATAAGTGAACTTTTTATTTTGGTAACGAGCTCAAGAAATTAAAGACATCCAAAAATATCGCTTGTTTTTATACTCTTTGACATCGTCCTGACTGTCTGCCTCAAAAGCCCGAGAAAAAATGACACGCCACCATCACTCGCTCACGCGAGACATTCAACTTTTCTTCAAACTCATTCATGAAGAGAGCCTTACAATTCAAACGACTTACGAAGAAGAGTTTGTTTGGAAATAGCCGAGGCCTGGATTATTTATAGAACTGCAATATAGTGGCTAGGCTCACAATGTGCATATACGCACAGAAACATGCGTCGAGAGGTCTTTAACCCTTTCACTCTTTGCTCGTATAGCTGTGTACGTGTGGCATATATATACATATTTGCATGTATATATAAACACTTTTAGGCATACCATTGCAGTATATATATATAAACTACATACACACGCACTCGGCCACGAAATTTCCGCCTTTGGTGTTTGTCGCGACACGTTTGTTCTTTTCCGCGCGCGTAAATTTCGCGCCCCGACCAGTTATTATATACCAACACCGTTTACGCGGGTCAGAAATTAATGCGCGTTATAATGTAGCTTCGTGGTTGATTCCTCGCGAGAGCTGCAGCTCGGAATTAAAGAAAATCAACCGAAAACACGCGTGCCGTAACATTTTTGCGGCTTTCTTCGACGAGGTTTTCCAAATAACTCGAATTATTTAAGATGCAGTAGTTCACGCTCTTGCAAATCTTCTTCTGCAAACCTACCGTGTTGATTTTCAATTTTCAAGCCGTCTGAACTCTGCTCTTACTCCAATTTATCTTAATCCATTAAGAAGAAAATTCAAACAGTGGTATTCCTGTGTGATTTCCTCGTATTTTCGAGCTTATAGGAACTTTTAATGAGCTACAGTATTGTTATGAACCCGTTGAACAATTTGTGTCATGTTCTTTTGTTATAAATCTTAATAAAAGGTGATGTTTTCTAGGAGACGATAAGAGCCGGTATGTTCCGGAAAAAATGTAAATTATAATTTGTTCTAAAAAAATCTCGAACTCTTTCCAGTCTTGCTTCTAATAAGAATGTGGATCAATAGACTACATACTGATGTATCAACATCATTGTGTAGGTTATTGTTTAAAATACAATAACGCGAATTTTAAATGAAAAAGACACTGTTGGTATGTGTCGAAGTTGATTGACGATTCAAAAAATTTAGTATGAATAAACAAACTTAACTTGTTCTAACAAACTCTGGTCATTTGAAACTACTTGTGAATCGAAGAAGATTATTTAAGGATTAACATACAAGAATCGTTAATGTTGTTCCCAAAAATAATTCAAGTTCATAGTTAAATCCCGACTTTCCAATATTACCATCTTTATTGTGTCTAGCAGCTTCAAAATTGTTTTTTTATACTTTTTTTATTCTTAAACTTGGAGCCTAATATTAAACGGGTGAAAGTTCTTCAAGGCATATAAAAGCCACACGAAAGTCACTTTCTCGCCGCAGCAAAATCCTAATAGGATGACAATAACATCCAGGCAACGGCACACAACAAGTAACGAAGGATTAAAGACCATTGCACATATAGTAAAAATAGACGGTCAAAACAGGGTGGAATCGAGAGAAAGTGGGGTCGCGCGCATACGCTCAAAATGTTCCCATTGAAGAGATCTATCTGGCACATAATGTTTGCCGCTAGACTTTTGTTTTGCTCTTTATGTAACTCGCGGCGATTGTCACCAAAGCTCATTTGAATACATCAAGGCTAATCAATGAATCTTTTTCGCGTAGAACATCCGCATGCATTTTTTAGGATACACTTTTGATTTGAATACGTTTTATTTTAAATTCTTCATTAATAATTAAAATACAGGACTAACTTTAACTATTGATCGTGCATTCGAAAGTTTCGAAGATTTTCCTATAGCCTCGAAGCTCGAGTAAAAAGCAAAAATTCTTCGATGCATCGCACTTTTCGCTTCGGAAGCAACCTGGCTGCGATATACGATACACACGCGCGCATAGAAAAGTAATAATGGGTCTGACACAACCAGAGCGTGATACCTATTACCGAAGTATCTCGCTAACCACTGGTGTTTTTTTTCGCGTTTTAGGCTTTTTATTATTAACAAAATTCAGTGAACATTTAACCGGTCGAATTTTCCGATGAAAAATTGTTTCCCAGAATATTACATCCTTTGTTTTTAGTTCTCGCTTAGTTATATCCTTCTCTTCGCGTTTCCAATTTAATCCATCATTCTCGAGACAACATCCTCGCTCGCGGTTTAATTCGCCTAACCAGACGCGCGCGCGATAAGCGTTAGAAATATCCTCTCGCGTTCGCGGAGTCGGCGAATAATTGCAAACAAATATGTGTTTAATACGCCCACAATCTCGCGGGCGAGTTATTCAACATATATTTAATTAAATCTCGCGAGACTCCGCGCGCGCGCGTACAACGGAACTAACGAGACTCGAGACTGTCGGCGACTTCTGAACTCTGCATACAACAACAGCAGCAACAACAATAAGTTTAAAAAAGGAGCAGCAGCGGCATAATACATACACGCGCGAGTATATATAAAGTCAGAGCGTTGTTAAAACCGCTAATTCACCGCAGAAGCCGCGCGAGCACACATGTGTATAATACTTTTTTGCTCCACATTACACACCGTAACAACGACGCGCCGCCGGTGTGCAATGCTCGCCCGCGCGCATTACAGTATACCGTGTGCGTATTATATCGCACAAGCTGAGCCGCGGGAAAAGTGCGTGGTGCTCTCCTCTTGATATCTATACGCACGTAGATATAAACCCGCGTGCATACTTTTATCGTTCGAGATATGTGTGTGCGTATGTATGTTGCATCACTTGGTGGTGGAGGAGGAGGAAGCGAGCATGGCGTGCTGCTGCTGATGCTTCTGCGCAAATATGCTGCACTCGATGATTGTTTCTGGGAATTTTTCTTCTTCTTGTTTTTTTTTGTAAATGATTAAAATAGTTTTGCGCGGGAGAAATGTTGATTGGACTGATCGATGAAGGAAGGCGAGTTCGCCGATTGAATTGTGTTCTGTGTACTTGATGTCTGACCAATTATCAAGTTCATAATGTGTGTAAAAGCAATGGAATGGCTATCGTCTTGAAATCTTGATAAAATGGAGCTGAAAGAAAAGCTAAGACTCTGTATTTTACGATTTTAAAAGTAATTAGGAGACTGTAGTAATTGGTAAGCGCCAAGACCATGACAAAAGAAATGTCTCCATTGGCACGTATAATTAGTGGCCAAGGCGAAGCCGAGCTTTGATAAACACGTGTCTATACTCTTGAGCTAGACTCTCTTTTCGCCGAGACTCGAGCGTTTAGTTGTATACACGAGGTTTTCGTTAATCACCCAGCAGAAAGTAACAATTTCGTTTTCTGCTCTGCGGTCAAAGCGAAAATTAATTTTTATAACTATAAAATAATTCATTGTCTGCACTGAACTATTATTTATCAGATCTTAAATTGTTTCAGAAGAATTGCAAACGCTAAATTGAAGATTCGCCTGAATTAATGGTGAGTAAAAAATATAACGATTTAAGTGCCCTGATAGAAATAATTAATTTCAATAATGGCGTAATAACCGAAAAACCATCGTTTGAAAGGTTTAAAAATACATTACGATTAATTGGCTTGTTTATGGCGATTTTTCTGGGTCGATTTTGTTACAAATATTAAGCGCATTTAAAATGACACCTAAATGATCATTTCGTTGTTTCCAAATATTTGGACCATTTTTCATTTCTACCACTTTGAATTCGATAATTCCACCGCTAGATAGCGAGTGCCATCATTTATAAATCTGTAAGTGACAAAGCACAGATAATCGTATAAGTTCAAGTTTTACAAGGCGCCGCCATCCTCTCTTGTTTGGTCGTTGTTTGTGCTAATTCTACCTCTTAATTAATCATAGCAGTCGTAAGAGTTTTCGAAAATCATTTCAATATACACTGCTGTCAAGTGCGAAAATCGAATCGCTTGAAACCAAAAAGTTACTCGTCGATTCACAAAGCCAGTAATTCGAACGAAGCAAACCACTCGACAATCGTTCGTTTTCTATTTATCCGACAAATATACTTTTAACAATTAAACATTTTCCCCGACGATAGGCGAGTAAAACCTGTCGATCGACTTTCAATGCATTCAGGGGGGGCTAATCAATGCACACGGTTTTATGTAACGGATCGCAATCGATTTCATCAGCGTGTGAACCGTGCATATATATATATATATCGCGCGAGTCTGGCGTGATATTTAAGAAGAAGAGTTGCTGCTGCTGCTGCTGCGCTCTTGCTGTACACGGGGCTCCTCTCCGCGCGCGCCGCAGTTGCATAATACATCTACTTCTTCTTCTAGGCTTAGGTAACGCCGCGCTCGAAATTCCGCTCTCTTCACTTGTTTCTTGTGAATATATAGCATTTGCCACGGCTGCACTTCTTTGTTGGTAAAAACATGCGCGCAGGAGCTTCGAACTCGTTCACATTTATATACACTAAAAGTTAAATTATGCACGCGGCGGCGGTGGCTTCGTGTACCTCGGAGCTCCACGGTATAACGCGGCTTTAAAAATACTTTCACGTAAAGGAATCCTTTTGTACTAAACCTCGATGGAATAATTTTTTTTTTAAATGACTCTTAGGGCTCGATTTTCCGTGAGTCTAACTTACAAAATGACTGAAGTTTCATCCAACACTTTTTTGAATGTTTAACAAATATTTTCATTATTAAAATGTACAGCGATGATTTTCACTTTATGCATTCGCGCGGGTACATTTTCTGGTCTTCATTTTGGGTACCATCCGTATAGTTCAACATTCCGTTGGTTCTTAGTTACTCACGCCCTCCAAAGTCTACATTCCATCCTGTCTGTGAATTTTCTTTTCTTCAATTACTCATGCACTTCTCTTTGCTCGCTTGTAATGCTGTTATATACTTCTCACCGTATCATATTCATATGCGTTCACATATAAATTAAGAAATATGAGTTTCAAAAATGCATCAGATATTCATCTTAAAACCCACATACATTTATGAACAATTATCACGAAGTTTCAGGATTTTTCATATCCTAAATGAGTTGTCAGGAATTTATAAGCTTTAAAGAGTATATTCTGTTTTTATCGATGGCAACGATGTATTATGTTCACGTCCCAGATGATATATCCATCATTCCTACCACTCGTTACAATCGGTCATTTCATTGCACGAATCAGTAGTACAAGAAACTTGGAAAATCATTTTTATGACTGAAAATTCTAACCAAAAAACTTGTTATTCTATAATCCTGTCATTTAATATCAACTATAATCTACAAAACGTCAGCAGTTTGTAGAAGTAAAAACGAAGACGTATGTGAAGCATCTAGACCGACGCAATAATTCACATAACCCATGGAAAATTCTACTTCGCTTTAAATTGTTTTAAATACTTAAGGTCGGTCGAGTATACTTCGTTTAAATTCCCTTTTTGCGCCCCTCGTCTCTAATTCCACTTTTTCAGCGCGCGCGCGCGTACACTCGTCGTCTTTGCACATTATTATCATAGCTTAGTAGAGAGAGACTATCCGATGATTTATGTTTCCACCTGAAATCTTTTTTTTGTGTGTTACACTTGAAAAGTTTCTACAACGTCGGAATATAATGCAAAAAAGACTTTGCCGGGGTCTTGCGGGGGTATAGCAGTATCGCGTGCTCGCGTACATATGAGAGTCCATTGCCAAAGGAATTCTCACATCACAGACGCGAATATATATAAAAAGCGACGGATGGTGGAAACGCGCGAGGCCCGCGACTGCATATAGGCAGTTAGGCTGCATCAAATACCGTATTATATACACACACAAAGAAAATTTAAATACTTTCGATATCATCAAAGTTTCGATTTTCCTTGTTATTCTCTGAACTTTGTGTGTGTCTACAATGGACGAAGATCATCGTGTGCGATATTATACTTGCCAAAGAGCTTGAAAAATTGTCTAATAAGACAGTCCCAGCAGCGGCAGCGGCACGAGGCCATCATTGCACACATCGTATGAAATTCTAATTTGATTTATCGCTGCATGTGTACTCGAAGCCTCGGAGATTCGTGCCTTAATAGCGAAAGTTGAAAGTGCATCGCGCGCGGGGGCTGCTGCTGCTGCTGCTTTTTCGTGACCAAGTGAAACTGGAACGACGTCGTCATCTTTCGTTGCAGCTAGTACATAGGGACAAGAAGGGGCAAAGAGAAAAAAAGTTCATCTTCTCTCGATTGAACGTCGTGACTCTCGCGGCGCCTTCGAAGGTTAATTCATTAAAGTAGACTGGCTGTACACGATCGCAGTGCGACACGGAAAAACGAAATTTTCATCCTCGTTCGTATGAAGTTATTTGACCATACAATCATCGTGTATAACCATTTGGCTGGAATAAGACGCATATAAGAGCATCGAATTCAAAAGTACTTTACGAGCGATGCGCTCGCGCAAAAAGTGGCTATACACACATCGACTACACTTTGGAGAGTTCAATGGACTCACGTGGCGGCAGCGGCGCGCAGTGGTATATAGACACACACACACACATCGCGCCGCTTCGTGTATAGTTAAAGGGCAGCGCAGCGGCGGAATCATATAGCAGCGCGTCATCGCATGCCGTATATAACAACACATAATAATATGCTGGTATTTTTTCTTAATCGATATTTCGACTAGAGAGAGAGAGACAGAGAAAGTGTGTGCGTACATGTGCATGTGCATATAACGTCGAGTGTATATAGTTATTGTGTGCTACACGCGACTGTATATAGAGCCTCGATACACTACTACTACTTCTACTACTGCTACTGCTACTGCTGCTGCTGTGGGAGGTCAGTGAACAGAACATTGAACGCTCGGCTCGTTGCGCGACTCGCGTTATAGGGCCAAGAGAGCGAGAGAGAGCCTGACAGGGGAGAAATGCAGGTGTTATCGATCGCAGCTACAGCAGCATATAGCCGGAGCCGCTACTGGAAGCTCTTTCCTGTATGCATATATACACACACTTCTCGCCGACGACCAACGACGACGACGACGACTTGTTGTATACGACCATATAATATTAGCTCGGAGACTCTGTGTCTCTGTCTCTTTTATGTACACGTGTGTGGTACGTATGTATTATTGCGATATAATGGCCAGCAGTACACGCGTCGCGAGCGCGCGACAATATCCGCGAGCTGTTTTTGAGGTCGTAGGACGACGACCTCCCTTCTGTACACCCATTCGAACAGAGATGTATAGTTGCCACTATTCTTAAACGTTTTTACATAAAAATTAAATCATATTTGCGGAAATTGCAATTCATATCCGTTGAAGTACCAACATTTTGTTCCGTTTGTATCATATTTGAATTTTAATCGTTGTTAGAGCTGGTGGAAACGGTGGCGTTTACAAAAGGTAAAAAACTATAAATCCTAGCTAGCAGTATTCAATTTTTATGCCTTTGATTTTCGTTTTCTCGTGCGGGTGTGAAATACGCCATCTAGGTAAAAAATCGAAACTAACTAATCATTTTCAACTCTCTTGTTTTCATCCACAGATGTACCATTTGATCGAATCGACTTTATATTAGCTTCACTTAAAAATATTTTCATTGACTCGCTTAATCCATTAAATTTGATTCAACACAATATTTTTCCGCTCGAGCCTTTTCTCCTTTTGTGCGTCCAGGCCTGCTGCTGCTGCTGCTGCTGCTGCTGCTGCTACTGCTGCATTTCGCACCGAGCGCCAATTTGACACAGCAGTCCGTGTGTGCGATACTATCGCGAAATTGCCCAATCGGCCTTTTGAGAGCCAATGATTAACGAATGAATGCGGCAATTCCAGTTGAAAAATCAGTCGCGAGCTCTTTTGAGCCATTGACTCTCGAGTCTCGAGCAGCAGCAGCAGCAGCAGCAGAGTCGTAACACGCTCGCGGATACATACACACGTATACGCACGCACGTATCTGCCGTCTAGATGGTCCTTGATTGCACCAAACTGCACAGCTATATCAAAGTCGTATACGTTCGTTTGAGACTGATTTTTCTCTCTCTCTCATTCATTCGATTGAACGTGTGCAACGACGGATTCTTTCGGATCGTATAAATACATCGGGTGCGTGCGCTGCTGCACACGTTCGCAGATTTTGAAGCTTTAATTTCAAAACCGATGCTCCCCATGCCGTTGCAAATAATTCGTGCTTTATCTTCTCGGCACTGCACGGATTCTGGGCTCTCGTCGAGAGGCTGGTAAATGGTAATTTTAGTCTAATGAATTTTCAGACCTATACGAATCCGTGAACGGCGCGCAGACAATCTTCATTTTGCAATTTAAATATAGTCTTATGGGAGGTCACGTTAAATTTACATGGCCTACATCACAACGTGAGCCTCTCCGCGATAGATTAAAGTCTTATACCGTAATCTTAATGCTAAACTAGTTGGTAAAGTCATTATTGCTATTGATGCACTCGAGGACTGGATCATCAAAAGTTTGTTTAACAAAAATATCCACTATACTTATTATTTTTATATTCGAGCTGCGTCGCTAATTCACTTCCACATTATATCGGTATTCATTCGTCTGTTATCATTTGGAACGAGTTGAAAAACTAACATAAAAATCAATTATGAAAATTTCCGTTACTCTCGAATTTGCGTGCAAGGCCTCGGGAAATTCGTACATATAGGGGAGAACGGGCGAAGCAATTAACGTGTCAATTAGCCTCGGGCGATCTGTTGACTTGATTGATTCGAAATTGGTCTTTGCTGCTCTTCGTACTTTCGATTTTCACGGCAAGTAGTTTTGCCTACCCCAAAAAAGTCAGGAGCTGCATCGTGGAATTTTTTATAAACTTATATAAACAAAAATTCTCTGCTCATTTGGAGCCATTTCGAGTGGAATACATTTCAAACATCCTTTTATTGTCGGGCCGTAAATACAATTTCGAGAGATCAATATTAAGTGCATGGCATAAATAAAGTTTTATTGACTTTCCATCAATACGTATTGGTACTTGAAACGAGGTATAGAGAAAAAGCCGGCTATACGCATTAAAACTTCAAGCAGCAAATCCCAATACGTTCATCGTTTCGAAAAGTATACCCCCCACTACATTCAATATCCGTCAATGTCGCCCGTTATCGCGTAATCCTTTAGAACCTGCCTATATTGTTTCAGCGATAACAAAATTTCTACCGTCACTCTTCGAAATTCCATTATCTATTCGTATATCGAATTCGCTGCTGCTGCGGCCTGTTTCAATATTTGCCCGTGCGCGAAGGACGTTTGTTGCGTAATTTTTAATAATAATAATAATAATAATAAAAGCGGTATAATATATCTACGTGGCTTACACGAAAATACAAATTATCTGATCAGGATTAATTATTTTAGCACGAAAAATAGATAACGCATATAAACACGCACCAGTTTAAAACTTCGTGGGGTAATATTTTAAAGTGTCAAACGATTTTAAATGGGATCGGATTGCAAAAAGAAATTATGTTAAAAGTCAATACAGCGTATAATTTTCAAGTCAAAACAGGTTAAATTACATAATGCTAATTGACAAATTCGGGTTAACTAATCACCTTTTAACGAGATATCGAAGGCAAGTTTAAAAATAATAATTTTGAAATAGATTATTGCTTAAACTTCTTTTGTCTACTTCTCCGACAAGACAAATGATTTCGTTTTGCTTTTTTAGATAATTAGACAAATTTTCAGTAAGACTTGCAAAGTACGAACCCGTCGAATGTTATTTTTACAATTTCTTCATTACGAAATTCTCGTTAGAAAATATCCATTACTCTCATTGCCGAGTTTTACGATTTTACTCTTACCATACTATGTATCGTACCATAACAATCGGAGAACAAAAAAATTATCAAATAAACTTGCATTGAGCAACTTGACCATTATCTTCGTAAAGACAATGAACTGTCTCCACGGACACAGCATGATTTCTTTCTGTAAAAGCACGAAATCTCTTAACCTTTGATCTACTTTGTTGCATTGTTTTAAAACTGGTGTAAAAGGTAGTGGTTGTTACACCTGCTCCAGTTATTTTAGCAACCACACTAGCGTAACGAGCTACTTGCGCCTCGCATATAAACACACACACATACACGTAACATAATTTTATGATAAAAAACGGTAAATCTTATAATAAAGAGGCATATCTTCGTTCGTTCGTTCATTAAGCCAAGCGTTTGGAGTGAATATTTTTGAAATCTCGCTGCTTTTACGAGGCTAAATTGTCGGCGCTTAACATCGGCACTCCAAAAAAGTACCTCATTTCGATTTTAAAAAAAAAGAGAAGAAGATGGTATTTGAGTATCTAAGTGAGGCATAAGAGCATGCGTGAAAAATAGCTATGCATTTAAGCTAATTGGAAAAGTGATGCAAGCTTACTGATAACATTATGTGTAGTGTACACACTACACACATATACGCGCGAGAGAGATTTAAATCGGTAGTTCCAATAATTATGTATATTAGCGATGCTCGCGCGTTATTGAGCTATACTTAAGGTGTCAGTGGATCATTTTTAATTGCTAAGATACGAACATTTACTATTTGGGTTATGCCAACGATTATATTAAGTCTGCCGCACGATAGCGAGTATACTCGTGGGTTTATTTTAATTAATTCCGCACAATTTTAAATGTTCAGAAGTACATAATCAGCCCGATTTAACATTTATTTTTTAAAAGAATTAATAGCGCTGAAATTTTTCATTTGAAGCATTCTCAGCAAAAAAGCCCTTGATGTCGTATGAAAATATCGGTTATAACAGTATATAGTGCAACAGTCGACACTTTTTACGAGTCGATTCACCCTCTCTCTCTCTCTCTGCATTCGGAAGTCAGCAGCATCCTCCCAATCTCTCTATGTACAGGCGTTTTAAAAGCGAAAAACGACAACAACAACAACTTTCTACAACAATCTCCGGTGCAGGTACATGCGCGCGCACACACACAGATGCTTTTGCACAGAGTAGTGACCTCGTTAGGTGCAAAACAATTGCCTTTATAATACACGTGCGCGTATACGTATATAAGTGTAAAACTGCAGCAGCAGCAGCAGTAGCAGCCCTCTTGAAGCGTCAACGCCGCGTGCAATTGTAATTTGCGACCTGGTTTTTATACGCATATGCGAGAGCGTTATGCCTTCTTTATATTCCCGACCTTATGGAGCCTTCGAATGGAGGCTGACTTCTGGTGTTACTGCTGTTGCTGCTGCTTCAAGACTCATTGCGATTTTTTTTTATTTTTCACAAGTGTGTGTAATTATTTTTAAAAATTCGTCCAACTTCCAGCGAATTCCGGCTATACGCAGAGCGAGCTGCTTTTTTCTTCTTCAAATTTCGCGTTGTACAAACGAAAAAAAAAAGTATTGTACGCTTACGAAAAAGTTTCATGTGACCCCCTTCGGTAGTTTAGTAGCAAGCCATCCTTGCGGAGTTATATATTTTTAAAATTTTTATCTCGATTTATGAACCCATATAGTCCCCATGCCGAAATATTACGTATGATAAACTCGTACCAATTTAACGTCGCCGTATATTTGCTCGAATCAACGCCGTACATATATTCTCTCGATTAAACCAACTGAGGCGCGCAAATACACACACACAAGTCACGGCAATTCTCTCGATCTTATGGGTACGAAGCTATATAGTAGCAGCAGCAGCAGCGATTGAAATATTTTATCAGAGTTCCGTCAACCGAGAGAGCTCGAGATTCGCCCGAGAGATGGTGAGGGAAAGTTAGGAGTACAAGGAGGGAAGCGACGACTCGATGTGTGTATTTTGGCACACAAAAATGAGTCAGCTTGCCGCACGCGTACAACACGCGCGCATGTGTATGTGTGTGTATTGTCGCCTACACACAAAAAGGCTGAGAGAGAGAGGCGGTCGTTAAACTTTCCAGGGAAAACACTTGTGTGTATGTTATAAGCGTTGCGTTATTTTCATTGTAAATATCATTTTTCGAGGCAGGAATTTGCATGATCGATGAGATATTGG
The DNA here is from genome assembly GCA_902732785.1 of Trichogramma evanescens. Classification (NCBI taxonomy): domain Eukaryota; kingdom Metazoa; phylum Arthropoda; class Insecta; order Hymenoptera; family Trichogrammatidae; genus Trichogramma; species Trichogramma evanescens. The sequence continues at coordinate 52,733 of CACVKI010143530.1, read as the reverse complement.
TATTCTTTGGGCGAGAGACAAAACAAAATAAAAAATACGACAACAAAGGAAGAAAGTCTTTTTTGACAAAATACTTTGTCGATTCGATTAAATAAATGGATAAATAATTACGAACATTTTGTATGGTATCGTTAAGCATTTTATACAGGCTCGAACACGACGTGCAACACAATCCTATTCCAAACCTCTATTATAACGAGATTTGAATCTTACGACACTGCCTCGTATGCTCCTATGACTCACGCGCGGATGCTTATTATATACCCGAAAAAGGTCTTGCGAGCTTTACATCTGTCTCGTTGTATGGTTACGCCTCTAAAAATTGCGCAACATCTTTTTTCAATTAAAAACTGCGTACATGAAAAGTTGACTACACAAATTGTTCGTTATTGTTACTCTTTTTACTATCGCTTCTCCGCAAGGATCGATATCGTTGATTTTTATCAACCGACGATTACCTCGAGCTTCGAGGCAAGGTCGTCTCTTTTCTCTTCTGTGTTTATTTTAGAAAACAAAATGAAAGAAAGAAAAAATATCACGTGTATCGTGGTGCTACACGCCGCGCTGCGAGCCATTTAAAAAATCTATATACCACTAATCACGCTCTGGAAGCTTCACGTGGTTGAGAGACCGACTGATGACTCATCAGCTTTCTCTTCTCTCTGTCACGACATCGCGTGCTGCGCTGCTCGTCTCTCCTAAAACAGCCCGAAAAGATATTATACCTACACTAATACTGCACACGTACTCCGGGCCCTTGAAAAGAGCTGCGCACTGCGTATATACAGCAGTAGACATATAATATCGAGACGGGGTGCGTCGAGCGCTGAAACTTGATTCTCGAGCGCAGGAGGGATGTAAGCGCGTGCGGTATATATGTATGCGCGTTTGCGGATGCGGCAAGTGCTGCTGCTAGAAAGGGTCATTCTCAATGGAGCGCCGGGGATTTTATGGATTTTAAAGTGCTTCGGGCGCTGTACGTAAACTTGAAATAAAAATACACGTCTGGAAAGGAATAAAATATTTAAACGGAAGTTATAAGACGATGGTAGGTTTCCAATGGTTCTTTGATGATCTTTGATAGAAAATATAGCTTTTTTAGTTTATCGATCGAGTGTCTGATATAAATCGAAGGAAAATCATTTTAATACAGTCCTGAAGATATAAATTACGAAAAACATTATTCGCAGCTGTGCAGATACATATATATGACTTTCTATAATTTTTTATTCAGACATTCATTGTGTTCTAAGACAATAAAATATTTTTCCGTCGCATAACGCGCAGTCAACTACGATCTTTTTTGTTTGTTAAATATTATGATTAGTTCTGGCAACAATTACCGACTCGTGCATAACATTACTGTAACGAAGATCGGTCAGAACACAATGGGTTATTTTGCATTATTATGCTTCTGGCTTAAGTGAAAAAGCACCGACTGCACCGGCGCGGCGCGCACGGGGGGCAAAAAAGAAAAAAACCAATCAGGCGAGAAAAAGTATGAATGCCGCGCGCGTCTACACTTTGTACATAAGAAAATATTTTTCTGTAAGTCACAGTCCATTGTTGGCTCTATCCCTCTCGTGCAGACGCACCGAAGACTGATTATACGCGAAAAGCAGCCGGCATGAAATGAAAAATGTATACTCTTGTGCGTGGGTTAGGTGTATGCACCGCTTTTTAGAGTAATCTGTATATTTTGATGAGACGCAAAAAATGATTTTCTGCGGGCTATGTATGAAAGCGGATAAACCTTATGCAACTCACCGAGCAATGAGAAGAGACCGAGCAATTGTTAGGCCTTGTTTTCTAACTTCAACTAGTGACAACCTCAGTTTCAGAATATTTAGCAGATTTATAATATATATATTTTTTCTTATCCTTGTAAAGGATGGATATATCAAATTATAACGGGAAACTTTAAACAAAAAATTAATAAATTAATAAATTCAATTTTTTCAAAATATATTTATTTGAATTATTTACATCTTATTTACATCTCGAGCTTTGGCCTGTAAACACCAAGCAAATAAGCTACAAATTACAATATGTTTCGCTCTTTCTACTTTCACAATAGTCTTTGTTGAATTTTTCGCCTTTTTTTAGCCTTTTCAGTCTTCACAGGACTCTCGTTATTACGTTTTTTTATTTTATTTTCGTCTTTGCCACATTTGTTAGCCGCCACGCAAATATTATACAAATCCTCGTTGTGTAGCCGCTCGAGGATCATTTCACAGCACTCGATCGGCAGCCGATAGTGTATCAACTCCAGGAAAGGTTCCAGTGCCCAGGTCCGATAAAATCCTCTCAACAGTTGCTCGGACACGCGCGCTAAACACGCCTCGGGATATCTCTCGTCGAAATACATCCATTTTTTATGGCGCATGTAATTCAAGCAGTTGGTATACGTGAATTGTTTCGCCGCCTCTTCGGGTCCCAAACGGGTCAGCTCGTAGAGCGTCAGATTCGTTTTCATATTTATCTTCTTCATTGTTTTCTCAAACTTCTTGTCGTCGAGCAGACGTTTTTCACGAAGCGCCGACTTCTCGAGCAATCCGAAATTGTCAAAGATTTGCATGATAGTCAAGGCGCTTTTTCGATCCAGCTCGTATCCTCTTTTCTCGAGGCATTCGACGACGGGCAGAGCACCGGACACCAATCTCAATTTCAAATGCCAATTTTTCGAGTTAACTATGTCGTCAAAGACATAACTCTCGGTGGGAAAAACGAAGTCGGACAGGTCAGCGCCACGATCCAATAGCGCGTCGACGACATTCGGTAAGAATCTCGCCACGGCCAATTGCAGCGGTGTCCGGCCCTTCTCGTCCCGGGCGTCGATCTGCCACGGCTGAAATTTTCTGTTATTCAACAGCATGTTCACCAATTTAAGATTGTCGTGGTGTCCCTTACTTATGACGTGCAGACAAGTTTCTCCGGCATCGTTGGCCAGATTCGGATCGGCGCCACGTCTCAGCAGCGACGCGGCCACCGTACCGTTGTCGTTCAGCAGGGCCAAGTGCAGCGGCGTCCTGCCCTTGTTGTCCCGGACGTCGACTCGCACCGACTCGTGTTCCTGCCCGCCGAGCTCGAACAACATCTTCAACCAACAAGTATCGCGGTTTACCTGGCTTATAACGTGCAGCGGTGTCGACCCATCCTTGCTGGCCAAATTCGGATTGGCCCCTCTTCTCAGAGCATCAGTTCGGTGAATTTCTTGTTGACGTTCCACAGAGCCCAGTGCAACGGTGTCCAACCCCACTTGTCCTGGGCGTCGACCAGCACGAACTGATCGATTTCGTCGTTGATCTCGAAAAATAACTTGGCCAAGTCAGCGGAACCGGCGTTGCGACACATGCAAATGAGGTGGAGATACGTCGATCCGTCGCTGTTGACCAAATTTGGATTCGCGTTGTTTCTCAGCAGTAATTCCATCAAGTTTTTCTGCTGGCGCTCTATCGTCACGTACAGCGGTGTTTTACCCTCGTGGTTCCGGGCATCGACTTGCACCGGCAGATTCATTTCGGCGGTGATTCGAAAGAACAGTTTCATTATTTTTTCGTTACGATCGTCGTAACGATCATTGCATGTGCCGAAGCAAATAGTGTACAGAGGCGTCATTCCCTCCGCGTCGGCGAGAGACGGATCGGCGCCGGCTTTCAGCAGCAGTTTCATCGCTTTTGTTCCGCCACCGCGCATGGCGAAGTGTAGCGGCGACTCGCCCGTTCTTTTCACGATGAGATTGGGATCCTGGCCGTGCTCGAGAAATTTCTCGATGACTTCGTTGCTGTCAGCTTCGCAAGCCACATGGAAATGCGTGACGCCGGACTTGTTGGCGTAATTCACATCGAATCTGTCATAGATTCTGAAAAGCTTACGAACCAACATTTTATTTCCATACGTTGAATTATAAATATTCGTTGTGGAATGCAGTGCTGTGGTGCGGCTCAACAGTGGCTTGCCATCTTTATCGACTTCCGGCTCGTCTCTGTAGCCAGTCCTGATCACGAACTCGATGAATCGCTCTCCAGGATAATTTTCATTATTCATTGCAATCCCCTGCTTTACAGCTTGCGTGATGAGCCGATCTACTTCTTCGGGCCGAAGCATGTCTCGGAGATTTGGTAGCGGGCCCGTCCATTCTCTGAATATTGTCAAAGGTTGACGAAGAAATTCAAGTAGCTTTTGTTTCATCTCGCTATCAACCTTTTCTTGTAATTTCTTCAATTTTTTCACGCTATTCGCTCGAGACATTGTTAATACACTCTCGGACAACACTCAGTCACTTATAATACAAAATAAATTTTTACTTTCAATCACTCGATGCAGTCGACGAGCTCCACTTTCGTTGTTTCAGCTTCAGAGTTACAATGTGTACTGACTACACATGCATTACGGTTAGATGCTTGCGTAAAAAACACATGGTCGAAGCTATTCACTGATCGCTTCGAGCGTGTGGTAGACAGCGCTCGAGTGGCAGATTCTGAACTAATAGCGCCAGACACCAAAATGTCATATGTGAGTTGCGTACATGAGCCCGATATGCCGAAAAAATAAAGTGGAAATAAAATATGTAATTTTGAAATTTACATTGAAAAATAAAAATTCCCAAAAATATAGGTCTCTAGGTCCATGCCCATACCTCATGGATCGACAGACTTAAAGTTGAATGTTCATATTTTAAAATAACGAAATTCTCGAAGTGACAATACACTTCGCTATGTTCAGCACAATAAATGATACCAATTTTAGTAGACTTTTGATGTAGCTATACACATTTTTGTAATAACATTGTATGATAATCAAAATTTTTCCTCTGATTTCAGATCGTTATTAAATACACACTGAAATGAAAATGAAGCCAGCTATATAAGGTAAGACCAGTACATTTTTCACGTTAAAAATTGTATTTTGATTTACAAATCATTACCAGAATCATCGGTGTTCCATGACAAATTATAATTCTACATAAATATTCAACAACATTGCTCACACTCCTTGGTAGAAATTTTCAAAATTTTAGTGCTAGTTTTTCGTCAACGAAAAAGTTTCTTGACATAAAAGGTTTATTAGAATTTGCCATATTCTAACCAAAAGTATGAAGCTTTTTCCAACAATTTATCACCATATAATGTTTCACGTTTTTATATGACCAGTTTTGGACAATGAAAAGTTCATAGATTTCATCAGGAGGATCTGTGCTTAGACTTATACAATTTTTTCAATTTATTATTTGAAGATTTACAGTTTGAGGTACTCGCCCTCTAGTGTTAAAGACATAAAGTTTTATCAGTATTCAAAGTTAATTTTTTTCTAAAAAAAAAAAAAAGATAAACCATTTTATGACGATGATATATTTTAAAACTTTTGAAATGAATTTGTCGGCCTTTAGGCGACTATTATTGTTGAGAATTTCTACCAGAACCGTTTATCAATATTTTTTTCAATTTTTTTGTTATTATTTTTTAATAAAGTCATGTTTTCTCGGTGCAACTCTTTTGTTCCAAACTACGACTCTAATTGATAATATAAGCATAAGAAAGATAAATATTCATTTCGAATCTGACGGTACGCTGAGTGACAAAATTTCATAAATCTTATTACATTTGCGACCAGAGTAGCCCCAGACAGCAGCACGTACGGCTTCCAGTTATAAATATCTCCAGTTATTATAACTGACTCATTTACGTAGACGGTCCTTTTATGAATCTTTTCTATCCTCTGCAATACGACATTTGGGCGGTATTCAAATTATGGCCTTGTACAACATCGCAAAATGTACTTTAGGCTCGATGCAGCTCCCAATGCGGCTGCGGCAAAATAATAAGAAAATAGATAGTAATTTCATTCTCACTATATTGATTTGGCTCTTGGCCTATACGCATTACTTATCACACATATCAATAAAACGTATAAAATTCCTGCATATTTCATTATTTCTCGTTGACTTTAAACATCGCATTACATCGTGTTGTTCATCAAGACTTTCAATTACTCCAATTTAATATCTCGGACTGATACCGCAATCATCGAATTAATTTTCTCCCTGGCTCGTAGAGTGAACTTTTGTCTCGCGTGCGATGTGCAATGCACTGTATGGCAGATATCAGTGCCTCTCCACACACATCTCTACGTTGAAAACGAGCTGCTACTGTGTACCAGGCTACCACCGCCGCTGCACAAGGTCAGGGTTCACGCGCGCGCACGCACGCGCCTCTCGGGATCGATGCTCGCCAGAGCTATCTTCTTCTTCTATGCGTCCTGTATACATATACGCGTCTCGGCTCCCTGCTGCACGCCAGGACCTCGTGGTCGGTCGCGCTACGGCATACATCGGGCCAAGATTTCGAATATGTTCTCTCCCCGCGCGACCAGTAGCAGCAGCACCAGCTGAATCGCGTCGCTATAGAAACGTGTACTATACGATTTCTCTGCTCGCGCGTGCTTGTTTTGACCCGCGGTAGTAGTAGTCGACGCGACGTACACATTGTATATGCATCGTGCTCGGGCGAGCGAGCACTGCAGTTGGAGTCTGTCCCCCGTCGCGTATACGTGCGGTGCACTACCCTCTCTCGCGCGCGGAGCATCTTTGGCCTCTTGACAACAGGTGTGAGCGCGTGCGACCAAGTATATCGTTCAGTCGCAGTGGCAGCATTTGAAAATTGCTGAATTTCTTCTCTGATCCTTTCAGCGAATTTTCGTTGATAAAAGTGCGCGAGTTCGAATTGTTGTTTCACATCGAACACAGTGAATTTCTGTTTCGACGGATCCAAACGTTCTTCTTCGCTTCTTATGTCACTCGAGCCTCGACCTCCTCCACCTCAGTAATAGCAGGGTATACATCGAACGTAATCGAAACCCAAGTTTCACCCTCGCTCGGCTCAACGAGTCACGCACGCATCAACCCTTGCAGCAGCAGCAACAACAGCACGACAAAGGGTTTTTTTTTCTTCTATAAAAATTGCCCGATACGTCGTCGTCGACGTGCGGCTGACAAAGAGTTTAAGAGTGAGAGAAGCTCGTCGTCGTCGTCGTCACAACCCTTCCAGCTCGTTGGCGAACAAAAAAACTCCGAGGCGCATGGCTTAATCAAAGAAATCGTACACGAGAGAGCCCTTTTTTTTGCAAGACTCAGCGCTGCTGCTCAGGGTCAGGGCTATGTAGCCTAGCTCTGTCTCTCTCTCGCTCGGCTCTGGACACACGCACTCGAGAGTCTATACAGCTCGAGGGGGGTCTGGTGCGCGCCGCGCATCGATCGCTTCTTCGAGAGCTTTCGCGCGCCTGATCCCGATGTCTGCATACTGGTAGGCTGCGCGTGCTGCTACTGCACTCTTGTATTATTATACGTATAGTCGGGGTCCCCCTCTCCACTCACGCGTCGTGTGCGTCATGTGCGTTTGACAGTTGGCTGCTGCTGCTGCTGCTTTTATACCCCGAGAATCTTCAGTCCTCTGTCGACTCGAGAATTTTTTATTTTCCTCTCGCTGAAAAAAAAAAAATAAATAAAAGAAAACGATGACGAAAGCACAATGCTCTGTTGGCGGCGAGTAAAGCCGATCGAAGCAACTAGCGAATTACCGATTGGATTCTGGTCTCGTTTACGCGTCGCAGCGACTAACGCGAGGGCCTGTCGGCTCCTGGCCATGTTGTTCCAGGAGGACTCGGACTCGGAGTCGGACTCGTCGGACTCGTCGGAGGAGGCGAGAATGGCGAGCGCGACGGCGGCGGCCTCGCTGCCGACTCACGCCGTGCCGAGCTCGCAGCCCGGTCACGGCCCGCTCAGCTTCATGGGATGCATGAGGGAGGCTTCGCCGCCCCCGAGATTCGAGGAAACGTCCACGACGACGACGACTATTCAGCATCACAATAATCATCATCATCATCACAATCATCATCATCGGCCGCCCGTTGGTTTGCCCATCGGTGCTGACTTTGCGCACATATCCGCCGCTGGTCATCATGCTTTCGACTCGATACCCAAAGGTGAGTGATAATTTGATGCTTAGTTATAACTACTCGTTCTCGTGTTTGTACAAATCGAATGAGTGTACTCACGCTTGAACTTGATCTTCGATATAAACGGCCACATGCGCGACGAGAGTTGAAAGTATTGCCTATTCGCAGGCGCGCTCCTATTTATCCAGCTTATTTTCTTTGAAACGAAACAAAAAAAATTAAAAGTTCCTTATTTTTCTCGCGGACTTTTTATCGTTTACGATTCTACCGCATTTTCAAGTTCAAATGAAACTCGCTTTCTACTTCATTTACTTTTATAACTATATAAGCCGAGCCGTAAAAACTATTTGGCAAAAAATGCCGTAATAAAACTAAGCGTCGCGATACAGTTAGCTCGGCATCGAGCGCGTGCCTTAATAAGATTTCAGTCGCGATGAAAACCACCAGATTACAATCAATCGCGCGAAAATTTCGTGCTTTATTTTTTGAAATCCATCGCCGCGGGTGAAAATTAATTTCAACGGCTCGATCGTGTGTCGGCGACGAAAAAAAAATCCTCGTGTTTTCGTCAATCAATGGACAGGCGATGAAAGACCCGAAAAGCTTCGATACAGGCGCGCGATGTCAACTTTTCTCGATATTTATCAAAATCGATCGCAGCGGCGCGCAGGCGCCACTCAGTCAGCTGCGGCTGCTGCTGCTACAGTTCCATTGCTGACCTGGAAAAGTGGAATGGGGTCAGGATCGCTCGTTGTACTTTGGTCCTGTACTATGTACTTCGGCGCGTCGAGCATGTGTATTATGTATACGTACATACATACGCAGCTGCTCTCTCTCTCTCTCTCGATGAGAGATTATCATGATTTTCAAAGGCCGAAACTGGCCTGGCTGCGAGGCTCGAATCGTGCGGGTATTATACATATTATAGACAGGCCAAGGGTTTGGGATTAGACTCGAGAGAGAGAGATTCAATCACGCTGATAACGATAGACCACATTTCGCGTTGCTTTATAAGGAAATTCCAATGACCCTTTTGAAATTGAACGAGATCGGAATCGAGGGAAAATCTCCATATAAACACGTCGATAGAATTTCCTCCTTGTAGAGCATCCAGCCAGAGATTTAATGCGCCGATAGTAGATCTTTTTATTGAATATAGGCTAAATAATTTACTTTATCTAACATTCTCCCTCGGCATACTGTACTCGAACGTTCAAATTGTTTCGTTCGTTTCGAAAAATGAAATACAACTTTAGTACTTTTTTTTTGCACAAACACGTCAAATTTACAAACGTTTATTGCAGTTCAGCTCGGTGAATATTCATCCGATATTTGTTTGTTATTTATGCATCCACATAATGACGCCTATAAAATGTGTTTTTATATTCAAACGAATGCCGCTGCCGCCTCTTTATTTTTCCACAACGTACGAGACTCTCGAATCTAGTTCACCTACTTTTTTTGCCAGCTTTATCGGCTGAAATTGAACGCGTTCGAAAGAAAAGTAAAAATTCAAATCCGTATAAAAAGTTCGATCGAAATAATTTCTTCTTCTCGCGCCCGGAGAGAAACTTTAGACTTGTTAAAAATTCATAATGGCACTTACGAACGATAAATTCATTTGTACGGATTAACATGTATAGTTTAGCACGTATAGCGTACTTGCATCAATTATACTTTGACGCTCGCGGCGCACGAAAAAGTTTCGCGCGCGTCTCGTATTATTATAACGGACGCGCGTGTGCAGTCTCGCGAGATCGCGAAGGTGCTAAAATTAGTCATCGGATACACGTTAAATCGCAAAAAGTGTGTAATTAACTTTTAGATATTACGGGCGCTTGTAAAATCGCGGAATTCTCACAGTAGAGGTTTTTCTTCAACTTCCAGCTGCGGCAGCACCGCAAACTTTGCGCGTGGGAGCATGAAATACAAGAGCTAGTATAGTAGCACAAGAGGAAAAAAGAAGAAGCGCGAATCAGTCCACCGACGAGCGGATGATAATTTCACCGAAGCTCGAGAGAGTATGTTCTCCCCCGTGCGCAGCTCCGAGAGTCAGACTGTACTGGCATTTGTTACGTGTCATGGACTTTTATAAAGCTTCTCGCGCATATTGCTCCGTCGCCGCGACGACGACTACTACGTATCATTCGGAATGAGTTCGGTTAAGCCGCCCTTGGCTTTAGCTGAAAGAGAGAGAGAGAGGGAGTAAAAAAAAACCTACTTATCCGCGCGCCTTCGTAGCGGGATCGTTTAATCACTGCGCTAGTCGATGTGTATTATCTCGACGTTCTCTTTTGGATTTGGGGAACAAAAACACGAATCAGATATGCAGAAGCCATTTATACTTTTCTCGAAACGTCGAAATCAATTTACGCGTAAAAATGCGTATTTTCTCGTTGTTGAGCACCTATATAGGCCATTTCCCTTTTTATCGTATCATCGTTGCTTGGCGACACGTGAACTCGCGCTGCATCGCGTCGAGCCGCCGAAAAGCTGCATCATCCGCGGCGAATAATTGCACAACACATTTTCACGCGATCCTCTGTTCACGCGTCGCTGAGCTTGTATTTATATATAGATACACCTTACTCCGCGCGGGTCTATGGGAAGGACGTGCTCCGAATCGTCACGGATCGAGGCTCCTCTGACTTTTTTCTCTTCTCTCTCTCTTTCTTCCTGTCTTCTTTTACAGTCTTGAAAATTACGTTTCGTTCGAATAGTATCGAACGGTTTCGTGGACTCCTAAAGAGTTCCGCGCGGCGTTCATTGTTGTAAATAGTTGCGAAAATCGTGAAAAATTATTTTGCGCGGTAGAGAGAAAGAAAAAAAGTATACAAAGACAAGCAAGTGTTCTCACGGGTGGATTCTCAATTGCGCACAGGAGAGAAAAGCTCAAAACAAATCACGTTGTACCATAAGTTCGATCGATTGTTTGATACAAATATCGTGCTCAGTCGTCGTTAGATTTTCGAGCTTATCACAGCTGACGGTGTGTCCAATCAATACATGTAGATCTAATTATCGTGGTTCAGATAGGTGGTGATTTTCCAAGTTTTATCAAAATACCCACTTGAGATTTTTACAAATTTGCGTTGCCTTATATGTGCCGATCGCGTGTCCATAAACGAGCGGTGGTGCGGTGATGTGCGAGCGGCGCTCGGAGACGTGCTACCGATTCCACGCGTGTTATCGAACGATATCGGTATGGTAGATGCACTGCAAGTGTAGTTCTCGCGAGAGGATCGAGCGAGAGTTGGAAAATTTTCAAGCCAGATGCCACCCGAGCGTAGACGTACGTGATGTATATGTGAATCGGTAACATCATTTCTTTCTTTCTTTTTTTTTGGCTAAAGGAAAGAAAACACCACAACAACGAGAGACACACGTTAATCGATATGCATAAAACACGCGAATCCAATCGAGTATTATTTCAACTACCGCTCGATCGAGTTACGCGAGAAATTTTTCGACTCATATATATGTAAACAGAGAGAGGCTGGCTGTCTCGGCAGCTGGTCGATTGTTGATTTCAAAACATTTGTTTTGCGCTCGCGATCTTTCCGTGTCTATATCTTTGCCAATTTCGTGGCCTTTTGTTTTCTCAGAAAAAAACTATTTTTGCCTTCTTTTTTTTTAACGCAAACGCAAGAATAATATTGCGATGCATGCTTTATCTGGCTGCAAAAAAAAAGATAAGATAGCGACTGAATAATTCAATATTGTAAGGCAATTTTTGTTTAAGAATCAAACAAACGGCATGGGTGATCTACATTGTACTAAGATGTTAATGCTCGAATCTAAAATAGTTTTATCGTGCACGATATACGGATGATTATTAATGTTTGTCACATTCGCTTCGAAACGTCAGTCACGTTAATGACGCGCGAGCGAGTTCGCCGCGGGATCGTTTTTCTCTAACGATTTTTTTCCGGCGTATCAGTCGCTAATTTCTTCCATTTATTATCGAAAATAATAATTGAAAGATATGCATTTTAATTGAGCCTCTGATAGAGCCATTTACATCGCGCGCTAATATCGGTAATCGAATTATGTCCCGATAGTGGAAAACGATCGAATTAGATTTGAAATTTCCGACTGCCGTGCAGCTTTTTACTCGTAAATTTCGCATTAGATAAAAAAAAAAAGGAGCAATCAAATGGAAACTCGACGAGCATCACTCGCGTGTCAGTAATCTTATCGACGTTGAAATCTATTATCATTGTTCGCCTCCGGTATACACAACGACGCTCGCGTTGTTTAGTTTAGTTACAGTGTCAGTGTTGGTGAATAATACACTCAATACTCGATTATGCTCGAAGCGTTCGATGAGTTATTCGGTAATATTTTTAAGTAACTTTTTATACGTTTTTTAGCTTGTAAAAATTCGGAGTGAATAAATTTGTGTTAATACTAGATGGTTTTAGTTTGAATTTTAATTTTTTTGATATATTCGTTTGTGTTATTTGTAAAATCGAATGTGTGGACAGTGAATGAGTTGTTAGTTGTTCATTTCTCACTAAATAAATGGACCAGTTAACATTCAAGTTTTACAAAAATGTTTTAATTGAAGTTGTCGAATTGAGCATAAATATTGTTCACGACTTAACACTCGATATTTTTAATATCGTTATAGGGAATATTAAATAACAGAAAACACATGATCTTAATTGGAATGACTAGCTTATATTTTTTATACCAATATTACAAAGTAAATTAACTCACAATCGTCATGTTAATGAAAAAGTGTTATCTTATTATCATTTTTTTGTATAAATCGGAAAATTCTTCAATTGCAATTGTTAAAAATATAAAATAAGTAAGCTATTTATAAGTGACGATACAGTAGATAAGTTTTATGATTTATACGGTCGATGAGAAGTTTTATTTTTCACTCGATGTTCGTTACACCTACTTGAATCTTTCATTGCTTCATCAAGTTTGGAAAATCGTTCTGAGATTAACGTAGACTTCATCAACCCTCTTATCTTTGCACATTCGACTCGTTGAACTGCGAGCACAACTTCCTCCGTATGAGATAAAAGAAAAATCTTTTTGTCTAAAACTCCCCTTCGGTTAATGCAATGGAAAAAATAAATTATGAAAGCTAGAGAGATTCGCTTTAAAGTCTACGTTTCCAATAGACGAGTTAACAAATAAGCTTTTTTTTTCAATGAAGTTTTATTTTCACACCTATTTTTACTCTCGCACGTGTACAAAAATCGCTCGATTCGAAACCCGAATACACAAGGATGCTTTTACAATTATGAATTTTATCGAGAAAAAAACACTCGCGTAGGATTTTTTTCAAAAGAACTTACGCTTGCTCGTTAATTTCGATTCACACTTGTTTAAATAAAACTTGTTAAAATTCATAATGAGGGGAGTGTATAAAGAGTCAATTTGAGTTCATTGAAATTTCAAATTAATGGAATGTTTGATACACTCTTTATTGAATTCTTTTCGTGAATGATCGTCGCAGTTGCATACGGATTTTTTAATTAAAAAAGCTGAAATTCTACTACGACCCTCATTCATCGTCTTTTGTGAGACCCCCCACTGTATCATATCAGACACGTTGATTTTAAAATCTCCAATCTGAAATACCATCCCCTGGCACTTTTAACCCTTGCCGTATATTAGCCAATTTCTCATTCGTTTCAAGAGAGACTGCTGTTAAGCTTGCAATGAAAATCACAGGCTTTGTTTGCAGGCCAAGCTTTAGTGAGAGCGCATATGGCCTGTGTGTACTATGTCTATATGCCTTCATTCTTTAAGCTTATTTTTCCTCGGTAAATATTGCAGTGAGCCCTTCAACTAAGATCCAGTATCGATTAGAAAATTGAATATGCTACATTTTCTTACAAAAATATATTTATTTTTTCTAAACTGCAACTTTGCTTTTACATAATGAGATAACATTGGAGGAACTTAATTATAAATAACGATTTTTAAATTAATCTTTCGAACATTGTACATTTAATTGTATACGTTCATTGAGTTGTAATGTCTGATTGATGCACCTAATCAATATGGACTTTGAGCCTTGATTTACTTCTGAATATTTTTCCCCGTGTATAACACGTATGTGTGACACCGTAATGCAAAGTATCGATGTGGATTTTAAGGTAATTTTTATGTGAAAATGTCTTTGCACATACATCGCATGCATATCTGATACGATTGTGCACGTTATTCACGTGGACCTTGAGACTACTATTCGTTGTGAATTTTTTCCCGCAAACATCACACGTATATGCGACATCATTGTGCATCACATCGATGTGGACTTTAAGACTGCCCTTATGCTTGAACTTTTTTCCGCATGTGTCACACATATGGGTGATACCATTATGCAACTCATCGATGTGGATTTGAAGACTGCTCTTATGCTTGAACTTTTGTCCGCATGTGTCACACATGTGGGTGATACCATTATGCAACTCATCGATGTGGACTTTGAGACTGCTCTTATGCTTGAACTTTTTTCCGCATGTGTCACACATATGGGTGATACCATTATGAAACAGATCGATGTGGACTTTAAGACTACCCTTATTCGTGAACTTTTTTCCGCATGTATCACACATGTGGGTGATACCATTATGAAACCGATCGATGTGGATTTTGAGTTCACTTTTATGTGTAAACGTTTTTCCGCAAGTATCACATCTATGAGTGATTTTATCATGTACCGCACTAATGTGGATTTTGAGATAATCCTTTGTTGAGAATGTCTTGTGACATGAATCGCACGTGGGTGCAAGTTTACGATGAACTGAATCGATGTGTGTTTTGAGATAATTTTTTTGTGAAAATGTCTTTGCACATACATCGCATTCATATCGTATACGATTGTGCATGTTATTCACGTGGGCCTTGAGATTACTATTAGTTGTGAATTTTCTCCCGCATATATCACACGTATGTGCGATACCATTATGCACCACATCAATGTGATTTTTGAGATACCCTTTTTGTGTGAATTTCTTTTCGCATAAATCGCATTTATGTACGATACCATTATGCACCGCATCAATGTGAGTTTTGAGATTACTTTTTCGTTTAAAAGTTTTTCCACAGGTTTTACACATGTGGATGCTACTGCTATGCATCGTATCAATCTGTGCTTTGAGTTTGTGTTGATCGTCGGACTTTTTTGTATTTCTGTTTTTTTTATCTCGTTCAATGAGTTCACACTCAAGTTTCAAATTTGATTCTTCAGCAACGTCACAAATAATTTCTTTTTTCACTTCCCCAGGGGGTTCTATTTTAATAACGTTTAGAGTTTTATCATCACTATCAATAACATTCCGCGAGTGATTTGGAGAATAATCGTCAATTTTCTTCACTGCTAATAAATCAAAGTTGGGCTTGACGTCTTCACATTCAACAACTATTTCCACTTCGTTATCAAGTTCACTTTTAGGATTTTCTTCACATTTTTGTGTTGTTTGGATCTGTTAAAAAATCAAAGCTATGTGAGAATTTTCATTGCAATAACAACAATTACAATAAATATAATCAAATTTACTGAATTTTCTGGTGAAAATGATAAGAGTTGGAATTTTTTAAGATCGGCCTTCTCATCAATCATTTCACTATCATTTTGAACAAGCGACACATGACTAAACTCCTGTTTCACTCTGAAATAACCTCAATAAAATCAATTTCGTTGTTGTAATATTTTTACAATTTTATTCTCATGAAGTAAAAATTACCTGATGGCACAATTGAGTAAATCACTGGATTCCATATTTCTCACTTGAAATTTCGATAACAATTAACCTCTCCGTGATGATTTCACATATCAAATTAACCAAACACGAAAATACCGGCGAGGATCGATGTGTTCTCTGCTCGCTGTATTTTGGAAAACTGTGTCGGTGTGAAGAGCTCCGGCTTATGCTCGATCAGCTCCGCGCATAGTCCTCCTTGTAGCTTAGCGCTGTGGCATGCACGGCAAATCACCGTGACAGGTAACACATACGCGTAGAGGTCATGCGCAACGTAAACAATAGAACGAGTCTATATGCTCCTCGCAAATCTTCCCGTTTATTACATTACATCTTAAATTTTATGTTACGAAATTTCGAAGTTATTCATGTAAACGAAGCAATATTGAGTCATTATAATTATATCATTGAAAAAATGACTTGTCATTTGATTCTATGGTGCTTGAAGTGCAATAAGATCTTATATTAATAATTTATTAATCGTATTAGAGGAAAATCGAAGTACATCGCGATGAGGTAAAAAGACAAAAGCGCTTCTAGCAACAAAGTTACAATGTACTCTCATAATCAATCACTTGAATAATCCGCTTAATCGGAGAAAAATGTAAAATTGAAGAAAATTGATTCAGCTTTTGCACTCTCCAAGCTGAAACGAACTCGATCGCAGAAAAATAAAAGCTCATTCGCCGGCCTAATGGAGTTTGCTAAGCAGCAGTCTACAAATTACACTCTCCTATGAATCGGATAAACGTCGCTGCGAGAGCAAAAGAAAGGAAAAAGCATCGGAATCGTTGCGCGCCCCTCCATATATAGATTCGAGCAGAAAAAACAAAAGCAGAAAGAAGCGACGCACACGACCCTTTTGCTGCTGCTCACCGAGCTCGATTTCAAGTCCACTACTCGTTTCTTTGTTGCGCTTTCGACCCTTACCATGCCTCGGCCCCGAAAGATCTGTCGGCAATTAAAAGTTCCCCCCGTGCAGTGTTTGCCTCGACCGTCGGGCAATATAATAGACGAGAGCAGCAAAAACTCGTTACGAGCTATCGTACCAAAAGTGGATTTTCTATGACGCTCTTACCGCATTCGATTTGCATATCGCGTTGAAAAAACATTTTTTTACAAATAAAACGATAATGCCAATGAAAATTAATTCAATCGTTTTTCTTTCTTCTTACGCAGAGCCAAAGAAACGACGCTTCCACCCGCTGCGGGGGTTGCGGCGGATATTTCGCAAGAAGAGCCGGGGCGCCGCGGACGCCGGCAGCAGCAGCGGAGGCAGCGGCGGCAGGCCGAGCTCGAGCAGCGCCGAGCGCGGCGACCCGAGCGCGAACGGCGGCGGCGGCGATCATCATCTCATGTCGCTGATCGTCCGGGACCGCGAGGAGGTGACGCTGCGCGACCCGTCGGGCAGGGCCAGCGACGAGATTCGCAGCCGGAGCGCCAGCGAGCTGCTCACCGAGTCGTCCTGCTCCGATCGCGATAGGTAAGTGCGACGAAACGATTGACATTATCAAAGCCTCGAGTTCGCGTCTTGATCTGTTGTTTCTCCGCTCAGGATGTTCCTGCGTCGGCGCGGCATGGAGGAGTCGTTCTCGCAGCTGCTGCAGAAGGGCGGCGCCGTCGTGGGCCAGCTGTCGGTCTCGCACGACAGCGTCTTCCCGGGCGAGGGCTCGGGTCAGCGCGCCAGGCCTCTCTCGTCCTCCCTCGAGATGCACGCGAGTCTTGAGGTAGAGTATACGCACTTATCAAATAAACAGTTATGACTGGGGCCAAATCGTCTATTTATATTGCGCTCTACGCTCGTTTATCGGCGCTGCAATTACAATCGCCTCGATTGTTGTTGTTGTGTGTGTTGTGTACGTTGGCGTGCGCGACGCGCGAGAAAGTTGCGCGCCGATTTATTTGTTGTGTATATATACTGTACCAGCAGCGGGACTATTATGCACATCGTTGAGCACAACAATGGCTATTTTCGCTGCAGCCAAGTTTATATACTACATATATATCTACACACACACAGACACACTCGTGCGCATTGTCCGTGTGCACTGCATACACACAGCTTGCCTAATCTAGCATAAATAGAGAAAAAGAGATAAGAAAGTTTTCTCGAATGTGTTTGCCTTCGATCGCGGTAGCGTAAAATTTGCACCACTTTGTTGCTCCTATACACGATATCGTGCAAATACGAGTTGTATTATAAAAAGCTCTCTCTCTCTCGAGAGAGAGAGAGAAAAAGAGCTATGTCAACGATGAGAGGAGTCAATTGCGCGTATACGAAATAAAAAGTATATTCGTTGGGATTCTGGGGGAGAGGTCTATAAAGTTGAATAATAATCGACATTTAATTGCTGCACATCGCGTCCGAAAATGCGTGTACTCGTTTATCGCGTACACGTGATCCTTATCCGTCGACGAACAAAATGAAACTCAACGAGCAGCTGCAGCAGCAGTCGAAGGTGTGCGCGCGCGTTCCGTTCTGATACACTTTGAAAGCTGAAAAGAAGAGTCCGAAGTTGTACACGTACATATCGAGGCGCATTAGGATCATCGCGATTTTGTGCTCCTCGTTCAAATGCACCGGCAGCAGCAGCAGCAGCAGCTCGCTCTCGATATCGTGCGCCCGTGCGATAGCCATCGAATTTCGCGTTTATGCGCACGCCTCACGCACGCTTTTCATATTATATATTTCGCTCTTGTTTCTCTATCGGTACGAGTGCGAGAATCTTTGTTTGCCTCTTGCTCTTATTTTTAATTTTATTTTGGGTATGGGTATGAATGAAAAAGTGCGTAGCGCGAAGCGATCGAGCTTGCGGAAGCTTTTTTCGCATAAAACGTCTCATAGGACGTTTGGTGAGGGGCCATGAAAAAATTCAATGCAGATCGTCGTGTTACGCATTTATTTTTATGTATACGCACGCAAATCTTTATAAATTAACGTTAAATACAAAAATTACATGCGGGTTTTTTTAATTAATTTTTTTTGAAGTTTCACCTTTAGTACAACTGCTTAAATTCGCCTTGAATTGTAACAAGATTTATCGCAATGAATATAGTATCCTATTTGACTGGGAGCTTGTCGATATCATCAATAGATGGAGTATTACGAATCCGCAAGTGACGAAAAAATTTCAGATCAGTATATAACTAGTCGAGTCAAAACAATTTCGAAGTTTTGTCCGCTGCACTTCATTATAATTAAACATAACTCATGGCAGAAATATGTTTGAGCTTTGTTTTGATCGCTGGAATCGTTTGCAGCGGCGTTACGTGAAGGCCAGCAGCGCCTCGCCCGAGTCCAAGGAGCCACAGTCGACTCAACAAAAGCATCGGATATCTTTGAGGGTGCGTTCACATGCCAATACACATGCCAATACACTGGAAATTTGAAAATTTTTCTCAATCAATAATGTACTGTATGTACTCGCAGGTACTCGAGCAAATCAAAACAGTCATAGAGAATCGGAATCAAGTAGCGGTCGCGGGTTCGACCGCCACAGCGACGACGACGACGTCGGCAACGTCAACGACGACTGCGACCACGACGCCCGAAGGCTTCAATTCACTGCACGTAAGTGTACTAACGATACCCGCTTTAAGAGCTATATCGACCTTCCAGCTGTCATCGGTCCGATATGATCTCGAGCTATATTCCGTACACATATAGACGACCTTTGTCTTCATCTAGGACGATCGCAGGCGTTTGCAATTACTCGCAGAAACGATCGCCAATTACGACGAGAGGGAAAATTAATCAATTACACTCGAGATGTATACGCAAAATAGACGATCGAATCGGTATCCATTTCTTTTCTTTTCCGCGTTGGATGTTCGCGAGAATCCAGGCTCTAATCAAGCCTCTAAATTTCTACTTTTCTTGACATTTTTCCTCTGCCTTCTTCTTTTTTTTTTTGTGAAACCAACGAGAGGGGGGTCATTGTTTTTTTCTTCTGGCCACCAAGACTGCACACACACACACTCACGCCTTCGATTACTCATTACACTTTCCAATAATACACGCGTACGCACGCACGCGATCGGGTCTGGCTTTTATATTATATACATGCACTACTATATACTATAATGCGTGCGCGCACAGATCTTTATATCGTGTGCATGTGTGTGTATTTACGCGAATGAATCGCGCGTCTCGTTTAGTATAAA
This sequence comes from Trichogramma evanescens, assembly GCA_902732785.1. Taxonomy (NCBI): domain Eukaryota; kingdom Metazoa; phylum Arthropoda; class Insecta; order Hymenoptera; family Trichogrammatidae; genus Trichogramma; species Trichogramma evanescens. The sequence continues at coordinate 32,883 of CACVKI010143530.1, read as the reverse complement.
TTATGCGCTTAGGCTAGGCTTTTCTTTTTCTTCGCGCGCATTTCGTTTTTGTTTTCTCGAGTATAGCTGCGTATCGAAGTGTATACCTGCGAATTTCCAGTGCTCAGGCCGTATATCGATTCGAATTCTATATGACTAAAATAATGCTCGAACGCGCGTGCACACACGTGTTTTGTTACTCCATCGGCTTTAAATGTCTTATCTTATTTTCAATATCGATCGATGCTCTCTTTCTCTCTCGGGGCTTTATTATTATTTCAGTTCTCATTATCAAAAAGTTCATTTAGCTGTATCATCGTCAGCAAGCCCAAGAGACGCTTGTTATAATTTTCAAGTTTATTTATCCGAGAAGCGTCGATGAGTCGCCGTTTCTCCTCCTCCTATATCATTACATTATTAGCAGGTTAACGCGCTCGTTGACGACGACACTCGCGGCCTTCATATACTAAAAAAATCGCCCGAAATGTTCGAAATCCTCGTCTCTCGCGACTACATTACTAAACGCTCTCATCCTTTCACGCAGGCAAAAAAAGGACACATATTAGTAGAGTAGTGGAGGCACAGCCGAACGACATCCGGGAAATCGCTAATAAAACACACGGCTCGCGCGTCTGCATATAATGTGCAGCACATCGAGAGTAGTATCTCGCCGCGAGTTTTAATCATCGCGAAATTTGCCGCGAAAACGAGCGCAGCACACGCGTATCGTTTTTTTCGCTCGCTCGCTCTCGCTCACTCTTGATCATCGTTGCTCCCTCTCGTTCTCGCTTGTATATATACGCGATATATATATTTCGCTCGCTCCGAAGCGCGCGCACGCCGCCGCACGTTCGGGATTTCCAAGTGCTATCTTGGCGCGGCTATTATATATATATGCGTGTGTATACATGTATTGCCCGAGCGCAGGAAGGAGCAAAATATAGCATATACATAGAGTTGTGTGTGTGTGTGTATTGGCCAGCCAACAGCTGATATAATGCAGTCAGTCAGTCGCGCAGACGCGCTCTACTACGCTGCACGTACATATTTTCATGAAATTTGTAGCGGCGGCGGCGGCGCGCGTACTTGTATTCTTCTGCTGCTCCTCTCTCGTCGTTCGAGTCTTGTGTTTTAGTGCAGTTCGCTACCGAAAATCGACGCGGGTGTTATCGTGTGCTCGATGTGACAGAAAAAAAGCCCAAAAACCAAAAGGGAAAATGCGGAAGAATCGGCAATCGACGTCGTCGCTCTCGTCGTCGACGAGGCACCAATGTAACAAGTGAAAGTGAAGATTTTTAATAATATGTGCTTATTTGCCGTGGCAGTGCCGAGTTGCACTTGATTGTCGCGCGTGCCGTCGTGTCGCTTCGATATAAAAGTGAAAATATCGTTTTTTCCATTATCAAGGATGAAGAGGTTCAAGCAGTTTGTCGTTAAAATGGGGGTGAGGCTCTCTCTCTCTCTTTTGCGGCGTTGATTTTTTTTCCTCCTCTTCTTATACACTATACTGATTTTTTGTCGTGAGCCGATCGCGACTGAATTACAATAATAATATAAGCTCCGTGCCACATGTGTCACGCATAAGAGAGCAATCGATATTTTCGTGCGCGCACCGAGTCATGCCGATAAAGTGACGCTTTTTTACTTTTTTGTCATTTGTCCAAAGCTCGATCGGGCACGGGCGTAATCGCACGCGCTCAACTACTGTTATTGTATCATCATAAAGCGGTCATTATTTCATCGATCGATCGTCGTACTCGTAGTCGTCGCGAGCACACAAATTGGATTTCATTCAGTCGATTTGTTTGTTGCGTAGTCGCGGAGTTTATAACAATGCGCGCGCGTGCACACGATTTGAGATGGCTAAAGAGTATCGATTTCTCGCGATAAAAAACCAGCTAGGCACCAGCTAGCAGCGATGTGGCTCCGATGTGATCGTGCACGCGCGCGTCGTCGTCGGTAGTCATCCTTGCGCTCAGCGAATGAACATCGTTCTCTGTTGTAGTGACGTTATGCGAAAAATTCTTCGTCTCTCTCGATATATTCCGTCGTGCAGCGGCCGCGATTTACATAAACACAGAGTCTCGTCGCGCGCGCGCAGGTGTGCGTGCGTATAATCTTTTTTTTTTTATGAATATGTATAGATATAATAATGCTATAGACTCGTGCGCACGTCGTCGTCGTCGTTACATAGTCACCGGCTGACTGTATTATTGTATATAAAAGCACACTTGCTTGTTTCTGCTCGTACTGCATCAGCGCGTGATCAATTTTGTTTGATTGACCGATCGCAACTGACTAATACCACCGAACTCATCGTGATACACACGTACTCGTATTGTATATGATATATCTGAGTTGTTTCTTTCTTTTTTTTTATCTCTCTTTCCCTGCCTCACGCTCCACGTCTGTCTTTCTCTGTTGCAGAATCGCTTCGGCAGTCGAGATAGAGGCGAGCGCACAATCGACAATACACAAGAAAAAGTGAGTAATGCCATCTCTTGATATATACATACATTCGTAAGTCCGTGTAAGTATGCACGTGTACGAGCGCGAGCATGAATGTGAAGTCAGGATATAAGCCGATAGTAGCAAGTACCACTGTTTTGTTTTTCTTTTCGTGTCCAGCAGCAGCAGCAGCAGCGGTGGCGCGAGTTACGCATACTTTCGCACTCGCTGCTGTATGGGTGGTGATTCGACACTGGGTTTCTTTTCCTAACGCTTATACATGCATAAGCGTGTACGCATAAATGCTCCGAAGGCTGTGCGCGTATACAATTTAGCTGCTTGTTTTGTTAACCGATTCGGCTGCTGCTGCTGCTGCCGCTGCCGCTGTCTGCGCGCGATAATAATGCGACGATAGTAGCAGCAGCTTGCCGACGTCGTCGACAACAAGCCAGTTAATTCATTTTCGATCGTGAAAACGTCCCTGCAGCCGATCACGATTCTTTTTCTTGTAATAATAATAATAATCGAGCGATCCCGAAAGTTTTGCGTCGAACAAGCGAAGGAACGGAACGAAATCGGCGACCTTGCAAAAGATTTTTATTAGCCTATTCGGGAGCGCGCGCGTGCCTCGTTTAGATAAAGAAATACCGAGCGAGCGACTCTTTCCGGTGCACGAAAAAAAATGCACGACGATGAATGCGTGTGTAATGCAGTTTGCATATTATATTCTTTATACTTAAAAAAACGTTATACATAAATCAGCGCTACTTTTTGCCATCGATGAAGGCGAAAAACGAAAAAGAGCCGTGATTTTTCCACGAATCACGCGCTCGACTCGAGGTCCAAGATGCGGGTGAAAATATAGGCCGAAAAATTATTTATGTGGCGCTGCTGCTGCCGACGCACTGCTCCATAAGCACCGCCGCAGCAGCGCGAGCATAATATCATATACACTTACAAGTGCAGCGCGTAAACGCACGTACATGTACAACGATCTCGTATACATACAGGAAAAACCTTGAAAATCATTGGAGCGAATAAAAAACGTGCTCTCGCGAAATTGCCGAGTGTGCAAGTGTGTGCGCGCGAGCCATTCTGCGCTGCGCTTGTGTGTGCCATTAGCCGACTCACTGCTGTTGCAGTGTGTGCATGTGTATGAGTGTGTGTGTTGATTGTCGGGCGTGCGCGTCGCGGGCCGTGTGGCGCACTGTACACACGATGCAGCAGCACATGCTGCCGCCGCCGCGACGACAACCTGTGAGATTTGTGTATAGAACCTGTGCGCCCCGTGTGCTCTCGGTATACTACTATATATGCGCGTCGAGTCGCGGAGGATATCGCTCCGTACTTTTGGCCTACTGCTGCGTGCAGTTTCGCGGATGTGTGTCATCGATCTGTGTGTGTGTGTGTGTTTGTATTTTATTGCCCTGCTATTGACCTTTTTTTTCGTTCATATTGCGCATTCTAATTTTTCGAAGATAAACACCAGCTCCGAGATCGATGACTAGTCGTACTATACTCGTATACATACTAATTGGTTAAAAAACATCGTTTTCCTTGCTAGCTATACACACTTCGAAACACGCCGTCGCCGATGTTTTTTCCCCCGCACACAGCAATAAATTGAAATTCCCTCGTTCCGCTCGAGAATGTCGCGTACAAAATGAATAATACGAGCGCTTTTGATTTCATATTTCTCCGAATTAAGCTCGAGACGGCGAGCGACGTAGTAACCCACAAAAGCTTCCGTATAATAAATCGGCATCGCTCGCTCTGACACTTTCATTTCATTCAATAAAATCTGTGCCATTTCGATCTATTTCCAACTTTATATTATGTATATTTCTATTTATAAGAGGCGGACTGGAGCGAAAATGAGCCCGCATTCGCGGCGAAACTATAGTCGAGTTTTGAGTAATTAAATTTTTTTTTATTTCCAAGTTATTGTAAAAGTTTGGAAAAAAGGTAGTGTTTATCAAGTGAACGATGCGAGTTAGAATTTATGAAGCACTGCATCGCCCGTAGATAGTAAACGGACGTTACCGCCGGAGCTGATAAAGTAGGAATTGACTGTATAATAAGAAAACGTACCAGACCAGTAAGGATAAAACAGCGAGTCGATGCGTTTCTCGAGATTTCTGTGCAGATGGCTCTAGTTTCTGTTTACAAACGTCGAGCTAAAATTGAAGTAATTAGAGTGCAGTTTATTATACATATTCGTGCGTTGCTGAAGGAATACAAAATTTGAGGTATTTTACTTCAAATGATTGGGATGATACCAATGGAATAATTAAAACTCAATTTTTAAATGCTTTATTTAAATCAGATGCATACATGCATACACCACTAAATAACAATAAAAGTGCATACAACACCAAATAACAATAGACATAAAAAAATTCACGAAACGTATGCTGAAGCGTTGCCATCTCGAGATCTGGCCTATCTTCATCGATCTCGCGTTCAGTATCTCTGCGTTCCTCGGATGTTTTCAGTGCAGCCGCCAAGCAGACATTGCCCAAATCTTCGTTCTCCAGCCGATCGACGATCATTTCGCAGCACTCGAGCGGCAGCCGATAGTGTATCAACTCCCAGAAAGGCTCCAGTGCCCAGGAGCGATAAAATCCTCGCGACAGTTTCTCGCACAGATGCGCGGAGCAAGCCTCGCGATACTGCTCGGGCAGCTTCCGCAAACTGTACATTATACACGCGAACTTGTAGTAGTCGTCGTATTCGAGTCGTTTCGCTGCCTCCTTGGGACGCAGTCGAATCAAGTCGTGAAGCGACAGACGCCGCTTCATCATCAAGCATTTCGCTGCGTTCGCGAACTCCTCGTCTTCGTGCCAAAGTTCGCCGATATCTGCAGATTTTTTGAACACTTGGTGCTCAGCGAATACCTTCATTAACGTTACGGCGTCGCTACGGTTTATTTCGTGTCCCTTTGTTTCGAGAAGCTCGACGATGGTCAGAGCGCCGGACACTACTCTCAATTTGAAACGAATATTATGATAATCTTTGTGGTCAAATAATTCTTCAAAGTCACTCTCGTTGGGAAAAACGAAGTCAGATAGATCAGCAGCACCTTCGTACAAAAGTGTATGGACGATTCTCGGCTTGATAGTTATCACAGCCCATTTCAGCGGTGTCCGGCCCTTGTTGTCCCGGGCATCGACTCGCACGTTTTCTCCGCCGTAGTGTAACACTAACGACGCAGCGTAGTCGCCTTCTGCGAATTTTTTACAAATCTCGTGCAGGGGTGTCGATCCCTTTGCGTTGGTCGCATTCGCATCGGCGCCGTGTTCCAGCAGATACTTGACAGTGTTCGTGCTGACGAATGTGTCCCTCAGAGCCAAGTGAAGCGGCGCGTCTCTCGTCGATCGACAGGCGAAATTGGGATCGACTCGACCGAGCTCGAGATACTTTTGGACGGCTTCTTCGCAGCCGTACTCGCAGGCTACGTGGAAATGCGTGTAGCCGAATTCGTCGATGGGGTTCACATCGAATGTGTTGTATATGCTAAAAAGTTGACGGATGCGATTGGCGCTCACCAGTACAGAAACCTTGCCGAATTGGACGCGTCTAGAGGCGACGTGTATCGGTGTGGTGCGACGCACCAGTGGGTTGCCCTCTTCGTCGGCTTCGAGCGCGATCTTGTAGCCGCTTAGTAACACAAAATAGATGAATCGTTTTCCGGAAAAATAATTTCTATCCTTAATCGTGTACTTGGCCGCGTCCAAGAGAAGACGCTCAATTTCTTCGGGACGAAAGATATCCAAGAGATTTGGAATTTCTTCCGTCCAGTCGGTGATAATGTGGTCGATTTCCCTGAAAAAATCATGTCGATCTTGTTCGATGTTCCAATTGACCTTTCTATGCTTTTCCTTCAAAAGTATGATTTTGATAAGAATTTGAAACCACCGATTCATCGTTTTGCGCACACACACACACACGACACACGATCGCGAACAATTTAAAGAAATTTTAAAGACTGCTACACTAGAAGCACATGGTCAAAACTGTAAGAGATGCCATGTGTAGGCGTGTCAAATCATGCACGCGACGAAAAAGAGAAAGGCGCTTTTCAGAGAAGCTGTAATTAGGTTGAATTTGACTGTCGCTTAGATCGGATGCGCAGTGCTCTCAAATGCAGCAGCCGAATTACCCGTGAAGTTCAAATTTATATAAAAACGAGAATGTAAATTTCTGTTGAAAAAAATTTTAATTATTTTCTATATTAATTATTATTATTATTATTATTATTATTATTTTATTTTATTATTAGTTATTTATTCAATGTTTTTAATTTAATACCAAAATTTAACTCTAATTTAATCGATTAAAAATATTATTTCTGCCAAATAAGGCTATGCATTATTTATTCTGTGCAGTTGAACAAAAGAAAAAAAATAACTTCCGAGTTTTGATACTTTCTGATTTGACAGTGTACACTTGTCCTAAAAAAACTATAATAATATTCTTATCTACATGTTGAAACGCTTGTACAACATTCATTCTTCTATCGGGCTCGAACCTTGAATTAAAATAAGATCCCTTCACCAGCGATGAGAGCTGAAACTATATGGTTTAACCCTGACATACGAGCAAAATGGCAATGTGCGTGTCTGTCTTATCAACGCTTTACGCTGTAGATGGATGGGAGCTCCGCGTCTATAACGACGACTTTTTGATCGTTTATATATTTTGTTCTAAAATCTATTTTTTTCTCGTTTTCCGACAATAATGAAAAATAACTAGATTTAAAAATATGATTTTTACAATAATCTCGTGCCCGATAACATTCAGGCAATCCGCTCGGAACTTTCTTACATTATTATGCCGTATTATACATGCGTACGTGGAAAAACGCAACTCGCGCGCGGGCAATTATCAAATACTTTAAATCCGCGATATTGCACATACACTCTTGTTGCTGGAATAATTAAGTCGGCTTATCGAACCAGTCCCTCGATCGAGCCGCAATCGCCTTTATCCACCGAAACGCGATTAGGGAATCGGATTATAATATGTTTAATTCAGGCGCGTTTGAAGCGAGCTGTGCTCTGCCCGCGGATAAAAGAATGCGCGGCGCAGCGAAATTACGAAGAATAGTTAAATGCGCGCGTGCAAGAGGCACAGCTGGTTAGCGATGGAGCAAACGCGAATGATGTTTCGAGAGAGAGAGAGAGAGAGAGAGAGCCGTTATAGGAGCTGTCCATATACATATATAGCTGCAGTGCATGTGTATGCGTCTGCGCGCACGCGTTACCTCTTGCTCTTTTAGCACTGCCAGCTATATACAGAGAGGAGTGAAAGGAAAGCTCTACCCGAGCGTTTGTGTGTATGTGTGTGTATACACACGTATATTTACTGCACTTATATATACCTCTAGTTTTATGGCCATGTTCATTCGTGTTTTTCCGAGCGCCGTATATACACGTATAGACGTATATATACCTGCGAAGTGCCCAAGAGAGGTTTACTGCATTGCAGCACTTACTTATTTCTTTGTCTTTTGCGGAACGATCATCGCGTCGCGATCGCAGAAGGAAGGATGATGATGTGCTGATTTTTTCGTACATATACTATATACAGTATTATACGGGAAGAGATATTTAGCCTACGAGGCAGTTTTCCGAGAACATCGTCTCCAATAAACTTCTGCGCGTTCATTATACGCGCGCTGCAGCCGCGTGCAAAATAAGTAGAACGATCGCATGCATATGCACGTGTATATACTAAATAGGAGGCGCATAGAGCCATTATATACACGTTATATGAACTTTCACTCGATATTATCGACGAGTTATCAAAAAAACAACATCTTTTCGTCGTTTAAAAACCATCGCTGCCGCTGCTGCTGCTGCTACTACTACGCAGTCTCTCCGCGAAACGCAATGAAAATGTTTCTTGCGAAATGTAATCGCTCTCTTAGAGCCGCTGATAATTATAGGTGAATTTGTTGCGCGATTAGAAGAGGCGAGTGCGGGTACTTTTCTAAATAAATAATTGTACAATCAGTGGTGGCGATCAATTCGTAGTGAAAAATTTATAATTTTTCAAGTTTGAAAAAACATCATCATTTCTTATTTGCCTAAAAAACGGGATTAATGAGTTGGACTTTTCATTTTTTATCCTTCAGGGCAAGACTGCATAAAAGCTCGTTGACAAAAAATATCCTTATCGTTATCTTCATATACTTCTCTTTTAATTAAATCCTAAATTAATTAAATCCAGCTGCACGAGATCCATTCGAAAATTCGTGTCGTAGAAAGTGTATATTATCTCGTGAGCGGAGCTTTTTGTGACATTCTAATTCAAGCGTGAAAAGGAGGAACGTATCGTAATTCGTATTTCGCTCTTTTTTTTTCATCAGATAGCTCGTGGGTACACCTGCATCTTGATCCATTTTCAGTTTTACTTTCAATTTCTTTTAAAGTACAAAGTTAATTACATTTTAGTCTTCAATCATTCATTCTCATCGATGAATCATTTATTATTTTATTATAAAAAAAAAACATTATTAAGCTCGTTGTCCCTCGTAAAGAGAATTTTTCGAAAAAATTGTCAAGGAGCTCGATTGTCGTACGAGGCACACAGCGAAAAAGCACTCTAGATATTATACGCGATACATCGGCTAACAGCCTATACACAATTATTACCCATTGTGTTGCACAGGCTATTAAATATTTTGTCGAATGGCCAAATCGATCGATAGCGCGCCGGCAAGTAAACATCCTCTTCGGAGAAGCGGCGACAGTCGCCGATGGATGCGGCAATTGTTTCTGCACAGCTCTCGAGGTTTTGTCGCTCGATTATTATATCGTATACACCTTTTAACGCTCTATTTGATCTCTCTCTCTCTCTTCGCATCGTTCATGGACAAACACTTTTTTTCCTCTTCTCCTGCCTCTTCTTTGGATATAAACTCGACGCGTATCGTGTTCCACGATGTTTACTTGCATAGAAAGTTCGATCGATGCGTACTTGATCGAAAATTATAGTGCAAATGTTAATTCGGCAATTAGTTACCTCATCGGCGCTGCTTCTTAATTACGAGTTCGACGTAATAAAAAAAAATTTTAGCCAATTCCCCCAGCTGTGTGTGTGTGTGTGTACCTCGGTGATATTTCAAATCTTCTATAACGCTTTCATAACGGAATATACATAGGCACAGCAAAGTATAATGAAGTTTTCGCTTCCATAACTTTCGAGAATATAATATATATAACAACGAATCGGTCGATTTGTAACAGGTCGTCAGTTTTTTTCAGTTTTTGGGGGCAAAACTCTTTACCGCGAATTACGTGCCTGCACGCGAAAGTCTTGGCAACAATCGGGCGCCGCTATAGTTAAAGCACACGCGAAATCCCTAATCAATAACTGCTCGAGGTACCTACTGCAACACACAAGTTGGAGAAGTGGTCTACCCTCGAAAAAACGACACTATATGGCCAGAGGGCGTAGAAATCGAGGCGCGATGATATCTATTTGTGCCACTATATACTCTCTGTGTGCAATAATATAATTATTCGAACGACGAGTGCAGTGGCAGTGGCGTACCCCACTCGTTTTTTTTTATACATGTACAACAGTGTATCTTGCAAGCCTCCTGTACCTATATGTACATGTGTTGTGCATTATATATAATACGTATATAGCGGCGCGTGGTCGAGCCCAGCGCGAGCATGTGCGTCTCTCTCTCTCTCTTTCCTCGTTTTATATACACAATGTGCTATATAGCCTGGCGTAGGCCTGAGTGCGGAGTCGCCGCCTTAGCCGCTCCGAACGCGAGTCTCAGTTTTCCGACCGCAGCCCGAGCGCTACCAACTCTGCTGCTCTCGGGAGTGTTGTCGATACATATATACGCGCGACCATAGATATACAGTGCGCTGGAATAGAGCTTGACGCTCTGTTCTGTTCTTTTTCGTTTTATCGAAAAAAGTGTGTTGTGTTACATTTTCAAAACTTGACGACTGTATCGTATACTTTTTGTATTCAGTGCTCCGTATATCCACGCATAAAAAAAAAACGGCGTGTCAGGCAGGCCGCCGTTAGCAGTAGTAGTAGTAGCTCGAAGATCGTTTGCCGAAAACACTTTATATACGTAAGAGACGACGATGATGCTTTATAATTCCCAAGTGTATTTCTGTGTCATCGAGTGTTTACAGTTTAAACGATTTGCCATATAAGCTCTCGCGTGATCGAGCTTGTGTATAAAACGCCGAAATCTATACAGAGCTTCGTTGCGGAAGAAAATATCTTCCGGAATCGAGATCCGTATAAGGCTTAGTAACTCTTTACGACTGATGTAAGAGTAATTTTTATTTTTTTTTTTTTATGAAAAAAAAAAGGGTAAATAATTGCAAATATAATCCCGCATCTTGGATTATATACACAAGTGGAATATAACAAACGAACAGTTCGTTGACATTGGCTTCTATATTATAAGGTTAAAATATGCAGGCGTCGAAAAAGCCGATTCAATTCGAAAGTGCACGCCACGGCTATAATAATACGCGCACACGGATAGATGGTGTACATAGTAGTGCGAATCAGCGAGATAAAGACACAATAAAGGCTTAATTTAACGAATTGCGAACTCACGCCATGCGCGTAGCTCTCTCATGCCAGAGTATAGAGTACAAGCGCAGCCAAGCCGAGAAGAGTACGTGTGAAATAACTCGAGAGTTTATACACTTAGACACATCTGCCTTATAATGCCTTATATATGTATCACTTAGCCGAGTGTAAAACAAACTTCGGAGCGTGATATTGTTATTATTGGCTGTTAAGCCCGAGATGCGGCTGTATTCATTAGCCGCGCGCTGAGTGCGAATTTCGGAAGTTCGTAGTTATCGAGCAAGATGTAATGCATATATGTCTCGAATCGGTGCGGTCCGAGCGAGCCATTTTGTGAATTAATATTATCCTATCTGAGAAAGCATCGGTTCTTGTATCGTCGTTATGGGACGAAGGAAAACATATTTTTCTATGGAAGCGATATCGCGATGTATAGGCAGCGTTAGAAGGTTTCGTTCGATACACTTATCTCACGTAATGTATATAAACATCCGAGACATTTAAATGAATCTCTTCTACTATCTGGTATCAATATTGCACTGGTATATATACTCGAAATTCATCATTGCCGCTGAAAATTCGATCTAAACACGTACATTGGTGGCGATTAGATTCGTAATTAGTCCGTATATAATACGATAAGATTGACTTTACATACGGGCATGTAGTGTTTTATAACGCGACGATCGCCATAATAATATTGTGTGTGTGTGTGTGTGTGTTCCGCAATTGCCTCGATAATTGTATGCGCATATTATGCAGCGTGTAGAGCCAAAACTATCCGTACCCGTACGTGCGATCGCGCGTTCGGTCGAAAAACCATATCGTGTACGTATGGACGCGATTCAATCTAAACTACACACAGATAGGCCTCCGTGTAGCGATCGCTGATTTCACTTTTAAATCCATCAAATTATTTTTTATATCCTGTAATTTTTCGAGGAGTTGTACTACTATCTTCGGATAGGCGCGCGATCGAACGAAAGCCGGAAAAAATAGTAAATAAACGCGGCGGTGGCGGCGCGAACTTTTCCGCCTCGATATATATATTGCATACGTTACATTATATTGCACAGCGCGAGGAATTTTATAACGACGGAGAGTATATAAACGAATTTTGCCAAGCTAATTTTCCGCTCTCGGATTCGCCAGGCGCAGAGTCTTTCGATTTTATTTTATGTATAGTATACCGCGAATCTCGCGGCATTACACTAACGGCGCATCGTTAATGAGATGTGCTGCGCAGCTACTTATTTTTTGTCCACGCGAAAATTCATATGTTTTTCATTCAACGTAATGTATTATTTTTTCGAGAGACTCGAAACCCACACTAGACTTTTTATTAATAATTTTTCATTGTAAATTTTCTGGTAGCAGCGCGCAACGAAATATAAAGAAGAAAAAAATGAGTGTGTATGTGCGGTTGCTTGCGCAGCGTATCCCATTGAATCAGGGCATAAATCGCTATTGTGACCCGCAGCTAATTTCAACGACAGCTATACATGTGCGGCGCGTCTCGGCTCAGCGAATTTTTTGCGCGTCTACGTCGTTGTATATGTTGTGTTGTGTACATTGTAACCCGAGCGTGTACTAAACATGCATTATGTGCAATGTACCTATGCCGAACTCGCATTTGACAATAAAGCAGCGCATGATGCGGCTTGACGGAAATCCAAGAGAGTAGAATATATTATAATATGAAAAATTTACGCACTGTTGAGCGTGCTGAGGTTCGCGTTTCATTTTTTTCATTTTATTTTATTTTCTATGATCTGCTGTAATATATACTCCAACGCGTTGCAGAGAATACTTTTGTTTCCTTCGTTTTTAGTGCATTTCGTGTTAATCGATTAGATGCTCGTTAATCCTCGCCATCGCGACCTATACCGAATCGGTACCTTTAATTACACTCTACTAGCTAGGCTTCGAGTATTTAGCCGGTATTTGACAAACGAGTTTTTAAACATGAGACTTTTTTTGCAACTCGCGCTTTTCTCAAGCCTCTAAATGACCCATTCTCTTCTCGACTGTATGGGAATTAAAAAATTACAATAATAACTATGCTCACGTGATTTTAAACAATCCACGAGTGCGCGCACGCGGCGGCGGCAGCATCAATCCAATCTCGAATCTCACACAATTTTTTCACCTAATGCGTTTTCTCAAGAAAAACACATACAAGCTGCATCTTTCGCTCTCCTGTCAACTAGCTCTCCGCGCATTCAGAGGATTCTCGTTCGGAGTTTTGTGAAAAAAAAGGGGAAAAAATAAAGTATAAAAATCAGCGGCAATTTGTACTACGTATATAATACTTTCGAGCGCGCACACTGCGCAGTGCATATAAGGCCAATTATCCATCGCTCGCGCGCGCGCGAGCAGTAATTCTCGCACTTATTGTTTCTTTTAGCTCCAATTTTCGTTTCCTCTTCTCTTAATTTTCCTTTTTGTAAACAGAGCCTCGCGCTTTGGAAATTTATTTTAATTAACTTTGATGCGAGCTCGCAGACGAGTTGAAAATTTCAAAACTTTCTCAGAGACGTCGTCGTCGTCGTCGTCTAGCTCTCGGGTCTCTTATAATATACGATTTTCTATTTTGCCTAGTTGGTTCGCACTCGCGAATCATGTGCGTTATATAGGATCGATGCGTTTTATATATATTTTGAATCGATCCGCACCTATACACACACGTGAATCGAAAGGACGACGCAATGTACGTATACGACCCACGCGAACGATTGACAAAGTTCGCGCGAGTATGTAAGTATATAAGTCGTCGTTGCGCTTTTTCTTCTCATCTCTTCTCTCGACGCACTGAAAACTCTCGACTTATATATTACACATATATACGCGGAGTTGCGGCGGAGATGTCAGTTCCAGTTTCAGTTTGTGCGTTCGCGTTTTAACGTCGCGCGCAGTACGGTGCAGCAAATGTGTGTATACATATGGGCATGCATATAAACTCGCGCACACTTAGACGTGTGGTGGTACACTTGACCCGGTTTTCGTGTCGCGCGCGCGACGACGCATCTGTAGTACACGAGACTCGACTTGCGCGACTTATCTTTCGCTCGGCGTCGCGTCGCTAATCCCGCTGAGGCGCAAGCACACGACGTGTGCGTGTATTAAATCTTTTCTTCTTCTCTCTCGGTGAAATTTCAACGATCTCGTAAATGCGTGTACTCGTCGCGGGTTTAATCCTTTTTTTTCGCGCGCAGTTCGAAACCGACAAAAATCTGTTGTGTATACAGTGCGCGCGAGTAAATTAATACTGTATACATGCGGAGTCTGCGGTGTGTGAAAAACATACATACACTGCGCATTGGCTCGTTGGTATTATGCATCATTTAACCGCAAACTGCTTCGCGCTCTAGAGAGAGAGAGATTGAATTAATAATGTAAATATACAGCTCTACGCAGGTGAAATGGTATATTGCGCTTTTATAGCTCGTCGACTTTGCCCGCGAGTTATGTATACATTTGCCGCATAAACTCGTACATCTGATATAACTTTTACCGCGATCGCGTATTGATTTTCCTCCGCTTGTTTATATACTTTCTAGAAATATGATAAGTGCGGCCGAAAATATTGCGTCGCTCGGAAAACGCGCCGTGGCGCGTCGTCGTCGCCGCCGCTGTCGACTTTTTTTTTGCTCGTATATAATCGAGCCATAATGTACACAACCTCGAGAGCTTTTATAAACGATTATTATGCGCCGCCTCGCTTCCCACGCACACGAGCAAAGAAAATATTACGTATTCCGATCGGAGCTGCGGACGGATCACTGGCTTTAAATGCTCGCTCGCGAGGCGGCGGCGCATCGGGGCTCGCGCGATTTGCGCTTTAGGAAATCGTCGGTTCTTGTTGTTGTTGTTACTTAGGCGCCTTTTGCAGCAGCGTGATCCCCCGGCATTATATAGCTTCGCGCGGATGGAATATTAAACAGGGATTGAATTGTTAAAAGCTCGATGAGCGATGAGTAGAATGTAACCAACGGTCGCCGTCGATTGTCGATCATTTCTCGTGGAATCGTTTTCTTTTTTCGACTCGGGATCAAATGTCATACAAATTAGATAACGTACTTTTTTGTTCTCTCGAAAGCGTCGCGTTTTCGACGACAAAATTGAATGGACAAAAAAATCGTTTGTTCGTAAGGAAGCTACCGCGGAAACTCGCTGGAAAACAAAAGCCTTTTTTACGCATCGATCATCGCGCTAATTTCCCGAGGAAACACTTTCTCGACGCTCGAAAATACGAGTCGAAATTTTCAGTTGTCATATCCTACTGCACGCACTACGCGCGTTTGCAATAATTCAGAAGTCTGCCGAGCTTTTAGCGCTGGTTATTAACCTCTTTCGCATTCGCAGCAGCAATTCTCTCTCGGCTGCAGTTTTCCCAAGTCGTCGTTCCTCTCCTAACACGCTATATCTCCGCAGCAGAGTTTAAACGCATCCTTCCGTCTCTGCGTCCGTATGGCCACGTCTCTTTGCAAAATAGATACGTAGACACATAGCCAGGCCTGCAGTGTGCATTCATACAAGCGTGTATAGTAGTGGTCTATATATATAAACGCGCGCGGCAATAGCTCGACACAACCGCAGAGAGTTTATTCTTCGTCAAACGGAAATGTTAACTGTAGTTTGGCTGGCGCGCTATATATGTGTGCGTTGTATTTGCACGACGTTGTGCAGCGTACTGCCATGGAAAACTCGCAGCAGCAACGATCTACGAAGCTGCGAAGAAAATTGTCTATTCGAACTTCTAATTTTCCTCCCTCGATTGTGCCAGATAGAGAGACCGACAGCCTTTTTTTCTACCTTTTTTGTTCGAACGCGCGACGACGAGCGAGAGAGAGTACAATAATGCAAAAGCGCCGCGATTTCAGATTATGACTCTTTCAGCGCGTATGGACGTTAGACGCATGTATCATGGCATACACGCACACATAGCTTTGTGCGCAAACAAAAGATGGCTATGTTTTTTTTTCCTTCTTCCAGTCGCGGAGCGTGCGATTCAATAGCCGGAAGAATTTCTGCAATAATGAATCACACGCGCGCGAGCTCGGCTTCGAATTAAATTTCACTGTATTGCGCGGAATATAGTACATGAAATATAGGCGCTCCTTGTTTTTTTTTTTTTTTTTTTAATAATAATTCCGATTATTCTCCGTTCGACAATGTTATTATCTTTATTTTTCCATTAGTTTCACCAATTTTACCGTTTTATTTTACATGCCTAGTTTATTTCGGTTTAATTTGTCATACTTTCTTGTCCATGATAATGACAATAATATTATATGTGTACGCGATACTCGGTAGAAATATGAAAAATACGATTCTTTGCGTGTAATAGAGCGAAAGCTGAGTAGTATATACGCGGGAGCAGTGCACGCGCGCATTCGTTAGCTTATAATCTTTCGCAGAACCAATGTAAAAAAAAATAAAAGAAAAAAAAATCAATTGAGAAATCCTCGAAAGCAAATATACTCGATAGTATTTGAAGTAATTTCATCTGTACGAATTCGTGTATAGATTTTTTTTCTATTCCTTGACAATACGAGAGAACCGCGTCCACTACTAGGACCATACTCGACGTAGCACGAGTGCGCAGTGAAAACGACCTATAACGGAAGCACCGATACTCGCTACTATTTTGACTCTTTTTTTCTCCTTACCTCTTCTTTTTCTCCAACAATCGCGTCCTGGAAATTTTTTTCTTCTAAAAATAAGACTCTCGAGCATAAGAAATATAAGAAAGACATTGAGGTGTGCACGCATCAACGTTGCTTTGCGCGCGCGCCTTTCTCTTTGAACTGAGATTTCCGGATATCCTCGCGCTGCAGCAGCAGTAGTGCACTGTCGCAATTGCAAAGTCTAGAAAGTCAGAGCGTGGCGCAGTTTTATAGTAGCGGCTGTGCACACGCAAAAGCTGCTGCTGCTGTTGCTGTTGCAAAAATCTTCCGCGGTATATAAAGCCAGCTATATACTTACTGAACTCTTAGCCCGGAGAGTCAGTCAATCCATCGGTTCTAATTAGCGCCAAAAATGTCGAGTACCGCCGCGCACACATATACACTTTCGTAATCGCGTTGTGTGGCTCGCGAGACATTATAATTATTATATGGACGTAAAAAGCGAACCGTGTCTAACGTACCACGAGAGCCTATCGAATCGACGAATTTATCGAAACAACGCACACCAGCGACGAGCATCGACGGTGGCAGGGGGTCGGTTGAGCAATAATGCAATTTCCTACGCAAATCATCGCGCCGTACTTAAACGACTGTGCATGTGTGTGGTGCGTCGTGGTGCACATTAAGAGCTCCACACGCGCACATAATCAACGTATAAGCCCATTATTGTTTTACGTTCAAAACCTCCTCCTTCTTGGCGCTCTGCTCGTGCTAGTGAAAGCCGCGCGCGCGGATTCGTGATGCAATCGGCGCGGCGAAAAACGCCTGAGAACTCGGCAGCAGCAGCGGCAGAAAATGCATCGAAATATGTCGGGCGAGGGAAGGAAGAGACACACACAAGTGTGAGTTTGCGAGTGTGTGCAAGTTAAGTATAAGCGCGTGCGATGTATATAGCCGAGGCGGAAGCTCAGGGCTATCGATCGGCGGAGCTGTTTGTGTAATATTACATCGGTGAAATATGTGTGTCTTTAGTCGCCGCCCGTCGACGACGGAAGGTCGTGTGGGAATTAATACTTGTACTCGTTGAACGATTAGTCCGCGCGTGAGAGACCGAGAGAAAGAAAACTCGGCTTGTCGAAGGGGTTACTTCATTCTTCTGAGAGAGAGAGAGTGACTTATACGTTGTTGCGACTGCATTCGCGCGTAATGTTTCGCTCGCGCGGTAATTAATTCCTCGATGTTAAAAGTTATAAATTGTTTCGACTGTGACGTAAAGTACAAGAAAAATTGCACGCAACGATCGAATTGCATCGGACGAAAAAAAAATCCAGGGACTGTTTTAGCATGTATATTAGAGCCGAGACAACACCTCGTTGAGCGTGTAAATACGCGGTTTTAATACGTCTGTAAATCATTTTCGCGATATCGGTAGTAACTAGTGAGCATACGAGCCGATTGTGTATGCAACTATGCACCTTGCCGAGGAAATAACGTTGCGCGATAAAAGTGAGGTAATTATGCTTGAAAAAAAAAAAGAAAAGAAATTATCCAACTTTCATGCTTAGATTACTCGATTATCGCGCGCAATTATGAAAATTGTTAATTATCACAGATTTTGGTAGTTGTATTTGATAAAAAAATCGGCGCGATCGGCATAGTCTTGGTCGTCGTCGATCACGATCGATCTAATATACAAGTACTCGAGCTTATATAGGAGGGTCGCGACCGCACACATCTGCTTCGCGCGCCACCGAGAGATAGGTCAAATAAAAAGCGTAACGATTTATGAGCTGCTGGTGCACCAATACAGCACCGCAGCGACGTCTGTGTCTGTGTACGTCCGCTACATGGAATATCGATGTCTATCAAAATTCGTGTATTATAGCGGCGAGTCACGCAACGGCAATTAAGCTGCAGTGCTCGCGCGAGAGAGAGAGAGAGAGCAAAGGTGTGCATGCACACACACAAACACATACAGACAGGAGGTTGTCGGTGGCAACTCGCTGCTGCTACGGCTACACAGCAGATTCTTTATCGATCAATCACGGTGGCGGCGGTGGCTCGGCTGCAATTTTCTAGCTTTATAATACATCGGCAGCAGCGACTGCAACGGAGCAGCAGCGGAGCGATCGCGACGTCGTCGTCGTCGTAGTTCTATCTGAAAAAAACTCGACTCTCGCAGGGAGATCGACCTTTTGACCTTAAATTTTGCACAATGACGCAGTTCGCATTCTTCGTTCACCAGCTCTTGGCTTGTGTGTGTGTGCAGTGCACACGCCTCATTGTGACGAGCTCTAGCTTTTAATCCTTCTTGCGGCCGCGCAATAATATAATGTGCGTTCCTTTAGAAAGTCGTTCGAGTCAAAAGTTTGCAATAATATATCTATCTCTTTCTCTCTCTCTCTTGAGCTCGTGTACACGTATACATATTGCAATAAATTTGTAAAACGAACCCAGAAAGCTTTCACTCCTAAGGCTTCCATTTCCATAACTAATCTTTTTGCACTACATATACTGTATGCACACACACTCACGCGCGCGGCGCGCTTATTGCAAATATTATTGTAATCTTATGCCGCGCTAGGCTCTCTCTCTCTCTCTCGAACGATTCATCATTTGCGTCACTCGTAAATGACTTTTCTCATATAATGTCCTGATCGGTGTACTAATGCTCCGACCGCGAACTTTGGCATCGTATATAATGTAGGTGATTTCAAAGATATACACGAAAAAAAATCGACATCAATACATTAATTAGGATTGAGTATACGTACACTCGATATAAGGAGCGAAAATCGCATGGAAAAAATTCTGCGTTAAAGCGAGTTTTCTTATCGCGCTCCCCCCCTCGTTCGACAACTTGCTTTATGCAAATCCGCCGAGTACTTGCTCATAGGCATGTGCGTAGATCGAAAATTGAATTCGAAGAAGAAAAAAAATCCGTCGTCGCACGCGCGTGTATGGTGTATACTTGAGCGAATTTCCAAAACGAGCTATCGACACGCGCCGACCGCGCGAGCGAGATACGGTTCGAGTTTATTTTCAGAAGCTTAGCCTAGAAAAAAAAACATATAATATGCTAAGTGCACCGTGTGTAATGCCATTAAGGCACGCGTGCGAAGCAAAAACAATTGAAAAATTATTAATGTTGTTTACGACAAAAAAAGTAGAGGCCATGTCATCGATACAGTGCGTAATTCCACTTGCGCATTTGAGTGTTTGAAGAAATAAAATCGTTTAAACTGTAAAACAACACCAGTGACATGATGATACACGCCGTTCTCGAGTTTTTTTTTTAAATATAATATTATCCTCGCAGCAGCTGAAATGGTCGTGTCTCATCGCGAGGGAAACATCTCGTCCAACATTCGGGCGATAATCGAGCAGCTTAATTTAAATCCAACGGAGCGAGATCGTTTGCAGCAGTGCAGCAACAACAGTAGCTCGATAAAGCAGCAGCAGCAGATCCAGCAGCGCAACAATCATCACATCGCGTCGCCCATGATGATGCGCTTGGCTCCGAAGAATAATCATCATCGGCCTGAGCCTGCCGACAGGCCACGCGTCACAATCGGCGTTTATGGTCTCAACAATCATCACCACAATAACAATAACAACAACAACAACGAGAGCAACATGAATTCCAGCAACGATAGCTGCGAACCGAAGCAGTGGAGCAAAAAAATTCAATACGACAACGTCGAGGAGTACAAGCACGAGAAGAAGGTGTTGATTAGAAAATTCGAGGCAAACAACAACGTGGTGGACTTGCAGGTGGCCAAGAAGCCGATCAAAATAGTAAACGATATCGGCGATATCGAGAACTCGACGAACAAGCCACAGATCGTTACCAAAAATAATAAACTCGACAAGGAGATGGAAAATATTATCAAGAAAGCCCCGGAGCTGCGAAAAGTATTGCCGACCAAAATAGATAATACGAACAACAAGCTGGAGAGTTTCCTCTCGAAGCCGGCTTGGAGCGTCAAGCCGAGCAACAACAAAATCGAGGGAATTTTGAAGAAGCCAATGAAAAAAATCGAAGATTGCGTAAACGACGACCAACAGAACGACGTATCCGTAATAACGAAGAAGGATGTCGCCGCCGACGATAATAATTTACCGAAAAAACCGATCTGGAAGATAGACGACGCGAAGAAAAAAGTCGAGGAATTGTCGAAGCAGATCATGAGGAAGTTCGAGAATAACGTGGAGGAGGCCAAAGTGTCGGTGATTAATTTGACGCAGAAATCGAACGACGACGACGGCGCGAAGAAAAACAACAACAATGACTTGAGAAGACCTTTGAAGAAAATCGAGGATAAAGACATCAAACTGATGAGCGTCGAGCTCGTGACCGAGCTGCAGAAGCGAAAGACCGTGCACAAAGTCGTGGCCAGGCCCAGGCAACGTCAGCCAGCGGCTAACGAGATCGTCCTGGTGGTTCCGGTGAGGAAAATATTAATAGGAGTTTCATTTTGGAAATATTTTTCAATCTATAGGTTTGTTTGAGCGAATGGATAAGTATTAAATTTTACGATTGTTAAATCGGAAAATACGTTGTTTTGGGTATTTTTGAGGAAAATGTAAAAAAGACTCAATCCAATCGTCGCGGTACTATATACGTTTCTTTTTCTTGCGTAACTATATGCCATTAATGCAGTCGAACTAACGAGATTACAGTCGCAGTTTAAGAGTCATGACTCGTCTGTTATACGACATTTAAAGCGCACGATTACACGTATTCGCTTGAATCACGCGAATCTCATAATCGCGATAATACGATTCGATTATTTGAAAATGTTTTCCGAATAAAAAAAAAACGAGCGCGTTTCACTTTTGCATTCGTTCTCGGGTGTGCGAGCAACACCTAATACAAAGATACATACACAACTGGTCTTATGAGCGATCGCCAACGATCGGTTACCGTTAGAGCATTTTCTTACGGAGACTATGGGATTTTTTTGAGTAAAAAAAAAGAATCCAAGACTCCTCGTGTATTCTTCTCTTTACTGCCTGCGTACTGTACCGGCGAGTTCGCGATATAAATATTTACAATTTTTTTTTGCTGACGGTTAAATTTGGCATGCATCCAGCGCGCGCGCGAGCGACCATCGGTCGATGAACGGATTATCAAATAACTCCAAATTTTCGCAGATTTAAAAGTAAAATTTACTGATTTAAAAAAATTGAAAAAAAAGAATCGCTACGGACGGCTATCATAACATTATGATTACTTAATCGCAATGTTAACGTGTATGTATATGCGCGTGCGTATAAACATAAATAACCGTACTGCCCGAGCATCGTCAATCTAGCCGTGAAATTTTTTTTGTTACATACATTGCTCCGCTGCATCCATATAGCAGCAGCGGCACATGCCCAAGCCAGAAACACGCGCTTCTCTCTCTCTCTCTCTCTTCTATATTATAACTGTAATGTACAAAGCTGCTCTTTGCGAGCTGTGTGCGCGAAGGCCGTATAGAAGCAATGCTCATGGGCACGAGGCACGATTCGCACGCTGTGAACACACACACAAACACACACGAGTGGCCTATAGGTAACGAGAACTCCGAGACGTTCCGTAAACGTACGTACGTTCGTACAGGCGTAGTTACTTTTTTTTTGTTGCCTCTTTCTCGCGCCCCAACAGCAACAGCTATACAGCAACAACAACAACGTCGCGCGGAGTGCTGCGATGGGAAAGCTCGGTGCAGCTTGGCAATATGTATTATATCTGTGTATGTGTGTGTGTGTGTGTGTGTGTACACACATACTGATACAATGACACGTGTAGTACTTCTGCTGCAGAAACGCAGAAACGAATGGATACGTATCGAGAGTGAGAGAGGCGATCCCAAAATGGTTTTGTTTGTTATACGTATATTCCGCGACACACGTCGTGATGCCCCCTTTGTCTTTTATATTATACCTATATACGTAACGACGATCCTCTGACACAGAACTGCAGTGCTGCAGTCGTGACTCGCCGATGGCAGAACTCTGCGCACACGATTGAGATGGCTTTATGGTTTTCTCTCTCTCTCTCTCTCTATATGCTTGCCACACGTAATTCGAGGCTGTGCGGCGCATTTTCATGGCCGAGCCCGAGCCCGCCGACGCTCTTTATCGAGCTGTGTGTGTGTGTGTGCATTGAGAGAGAGAGATTGGGATCTCTTCGTTCGAAAGCTCCGCGAGCGATCGAGACCCGCGCTCTGTCGAAATCTCAATCGACGACTTATCTGTTGATGTTGTTTTTTTAGGGTCATTTCAGGCTGTACTCGTGCTATAAGATTTCAAAATAATTATATGCTCAATATCCGAATGTAGTTTTATGATACTGATGCAGCAATTGTTTAATTTATGAAGTCGGAGTCTTTCGCTTGGTCAAATTATAAACGTAAACAAATATCCTCTATATAGGCTTGCTCTTCATACGCATGTTTACACTCTATAAATTATTATATATATAGTCAGTACACGATACGAATTGTCAGCGTGAATAACAGAGCGGCAAGTGATTTTCGCGTGGAAAAGTGAAAAATATTTATTGTGCGTGAGTACGTCAAAAAAATGTCTCTGTCCACGAACCAATTGAAGAACTTACTAGAAAAGATCGATTTGGCGATCGAGGAAGAGAGAGATGAATTTCTCCGTCGACTCGACAGCATGGACCAAATTTCTGCAAATCTCCGAGACATTTTTCCTAAGGAAGACATCGAGTATCTTCTCGTGGACTCCGTAAAAAAAATGCACAAGGACAGAAGTTATTGTCTGAGAAATTCATTTATCGATTTTGCGCTCCTAACCGGTTACAAGGACGAGCCCGACTTAGATGAGGACGGCAAACCTCTGTGGCGTCGCGCTACACCACTGCATCGCGTCGCTGGACGCCGTTGCAACGACTTCAGCATCCTTTTTCCAATTATCAACACCCGCGTCGTCCCTCAACTCTTTCGAATTTACGACAGATTCGACGTGAATTACACCGACGAAACTGGACTGTCGCATTTTCACGTGGCCTGTCAGTTTGGCCAATACGAAATCGTCGAAAAATTCCTCGAGTCCGGACAGGTGCATCCCGATTGCCTGCCTCGATCGGAATCGGATGCGCGCTATATTTATCCGCCGCTGCACTTGGCTCTGGCCTACAATCGCAAGAGGGTGGCCGAATTGCTGCTGAGGGGAGGCGCCGATCCGAATCTGGCCAACGAGTACGGATCGACGCCTCTGCACGTCATTTGCCAGAGAAAATACGACGACGATTCGACGAAGCTGTTCTTCGAGATCTGCGACGACACGCGGAAGACGGTACGGGTCAACGCCCTGGACAAGTCGGGCCGGACACCGCTGCGATTGGCCGTGGCGAATCTCTTGCCGAACACCGTCCAAGTACTCTTCGATCGTGGTGCCGATCTGTCTACGTTCGTTTTTCCTACTAAGATTGATTTTGGCGAGAAATTTAAAGCCAAGCATCGTCAAATTTTTGAATTTGGATTGGCGTCTAGTCTTCTACTCATCGTCGAGCGTCTAGAGAGAAGAGGATACGAACTGGACCAAAGGGACGCCCTGACGATAATGTCATTGTTCGCTCACAACGGAGTGCTCGAGAAGTCGACGGATCTCGAAAAGACTTGGTGCGACGACGAACGATTCGCTACGGGAGCGAAAAGGACGATGATTGCTCCGAGTCTGTCGCTCTACGACTTGATCCAGCTACGAGCCGAAAAGGCGGCGAAACTACTCACGTGTAAGGATTACTTCGAGATCGCGCGCTCGGATGATTATTGGTGCCTGCCCAAAAGGAGGAATTGCGATCTATATCTTTGCGAGATAATGTGTAGAAGATTTTTCCGGCGATGGGCGCTGAATCATTTCTTGGAGCTGACACGCTGCGAGCTGCCAATTCTCTGCTGTGAAATCGTCATTGAGAAGCTGACGAACGAAGATTTGTGGCATATTTGCTTGGCGGCCGCGGGACAAAGCTCTTGATGGTGATGAACAATATTTGCGATAATTTTTAATTTTCCGTATTATTCAAATAAATGAATTAAAAAAAATTTGATGTATTATTTTGCTTACTTCTATTTCAGTTTGTTTTTGTGTTCCCAGTGGTACTTTGCAATACCAATAGGGCACGAGTGATGAATGCTCGAATGAATGAATGCGATAAATAATAATTTAAGAATATTTCATAAAATTGTAGATGAATTGGTTGGAAATCGATTACCCATGATATTAATAAATATTTTTCTTCGCAGCTGCCGAGAAAAGATGCGACCCCGTCGGCCAACAGCTCAATCCTCGACGATTCCGGAGTATCGCTCAAAGAAGATTTACGTATGTATATTTTTTTACATCATCAATTTCGCTCGTGTTATTTTATAATGATCACGATTATCGCCTCGTTCGTCGATTCATAAAAGCAGATGCAAAAATTTCTCCGATAAACGCCGCAGCGGCACATTATTGATGAAAATAATAACGACGATGATGATGATGGTGATTGAATATAATATATGCGCATTGACGGAGGCGATGTTCGCTCGTTGATTGTCGCTTCCTCTTTTCGCGCTAACTATCTCATGGGAACTCGTACGCGGTGAAAGAGGCGATTGTTATTATAATCGAAATAATAAATATTGATAACTACAATAATACTTGTAGAAAAAATTTTTGTACAATCGCGTTCAAATGAATTTATTGATTACTTTGAATAAAGAACTTCATTATATTTTTCATGCACAAGTAGAGATCATAATCGTTTTTATTTTGCCAACAGCTGAGCTACCAACCGGAAACCTAAGTCACACAGCCGCCCATCATCGCATCAGCGTTCGGCCGAAAAATCGTCGACCCCCGAGACGCACGACGCCCACCACCGCCGCCGCGACGACGACGACGGCGGTACCGACGACACCTACGACACCAACAACGCCGGCGCCTGCATCCCTGACGACGGCCACCCTCTTAGGCGAGAGCTTCGCCGCGAGCTCGACCTCGATCGATGCTCTGGACAGCTTGGAGGAGGTGAGCCCCACGGAAGAGGAGGAGGTAGCGATGCCGATGACTACTACCACTACTCCGAGCACACCGACGACGCCCGTCGTCGTGACACCGATCGTCGTTGCCGCCGTCGAGCCGAGCAAGCCCATCCCGATACTGCGCAAATCCTCGAGCCGGATCTCGCGAAATTCCGACGTGTTCGAGGAGCTGGATCATCAGAAGGTGTCGCTGCGCCCCAAGCAGCAGACGGCCGCCTGCTCGCCCGACAGTCTCGAGTCCACGACGAATCTGGACTCGAGGAGCAGCGCCGACGTGCTGGACGACGCTACGAAGCCACCGAGGCCGACTCCGAGGTCGTCCTCCACCAGCTCGGACAAGTCGCCCGCCAGAAGATCCTCGGCGGCGAGCAATCGACTGTCCAAGTCGCCCGACAGTCTCGAGAGCGGCTCGCCCATGGAATGGCTGGCCAAGTCGTCGAACGAGGGTCTGTTCGACACGATGGACAAGGACGCGGTGAGCGCCGGCAAGCCCATACCAGCCAGAAGGTCGCTGCTCGGTCCGCCGCTGCCCGTGTCGAAGTCGCAGGAGCGAGTCTGCAGCAACAGCGGCAGTAAATCCGACAGCCTCGAGGCGCTCAACAACAGCGACGACTCGATGGAGCGGCGACAGCAGCACAGGCACAGCAGCTCGGGCAGCATCGCCTTCGACTTGAGGCCTCACAGGAGGATCCAGCACGGCCAGCACAGCAAGCTCATGTCCAAGTCGACCGAGTGCTTCGACACGATGATCGCCTCGGCGGAGCAGCAGCAGCATCTACTCCAGCAGCAGTCGATCGTCAAGATCGACGAGAAGCGCAAGAGGGCCAGCTGCTCGGAGGTCAATCTGTCGCGCGGCGGCCGATTCCCCGCCAAGCTGCTGTCGGCCGAGAGCTTCGAGAAGTTCTCCGCCGAGGCCAGCAGCGACAAGCTGTTGCTGCCCGTCAGTCTGCGACGAGCCAGCGGCGGTGGCATCGTCACCACCAACAACAGCAACAATAACAACAACAATAACAACGGTAGCGGCAGCAGCAACAAGCGCATGGCGCACTCGTCCGAGAGCTCGGACAATCTCGAGCTCGACGACAACTGCAAGCTGGAGAACCGAAGGCGCTCCACGCCCAAGAGGCTCAGCAGGCTGCGCAAGAACTCGGAGAGCTCCGAGCTGGGCAGCACCGACACCCTCGACTCGGAGCGCAGGAATCACACCATGAAATCGTCGGACTCGGACGAGACCCTCGACAGTCTGGAGAAGGATCTGCTCGAGCCGGTGCTGCCCGTGGTGTCGTCGCGTAAGAGCAAAGAGGAGGACGAGCTGCAGTCGATCCAGCCGCAGTGCGACAATAACTCGATGGTGGCGGTGGTCGAGAGGAGAGACGATAACGCGGATGAGACTGCTGACACGAAGGTCGGGGCTTTCTGGCGAAGGAAGACGTCGAGTAGCGGCAACCAAGTGGTGGAGTCCAACAAGGACGACAAGGCCGATCTGGATATACACCAGCTGGGAGGCTACTTGCTGGGTGGCAACAAAATCCACGAGAACGGAAACAACGAGAGCAAAGAGGACACGACGTCGCCCGCGCTCGTTTACGCGAAAAAGAAGCAGATGCAGGCGATGCATCTCCAGCAGCAGCAGCAACAGCAAGCGCAACAGCCGAGCGGAGGTGGTGGCGGCGGCGGCTCCGAAGAGCAGACCAAAAATAATCAGCTGACGAACAAAAGCGACGAGGAGGTGCAGAACATGCTCAATGGAAATATATCTGAAGTCACGACCGACACCAGGAGCTTTAAAGAAAAATTGATCATGTTCGAGAAGCTTGGGAAATAAATCGTATAACGAGCGCCCGTCGCATCGTGTTGTTAATTGTGTGTGTATATTTACGTATTACACGACAAGATTTTATAATAAAAATGTAAACGAAAGGACATTTACCTCCGTTTCGCTGCGTGTGCGAGGAAGAGAGAGAGAGAATGTGTGTGTGTGTGTGTGTGTGTGTGCGAGCGATTGTGAAAGCGCATTTTGCACGGATGCAACGAAACGCATTGTTTTTTATTGAACGAATCGCGAGGCATTTTTGTAATTGGTTGCAAGCTCGATGTATACGAACATTGCGAGAGTACCCTTTGTAAATGATGAAAAATGAATCGTACTTTAAAATTGAGCTATGAGAGCGTGATTATTGTCATCGCATCGAAAATCGTGCGTTGTGTTTGAAAAATGAATG
Source organism: Trichogramma evanescens (assembly GCA_902732785.1). Taxonomy (NCBI): domain Eukaryota; kingdom Metazoa; phylum Arthropoda; class Insecta; order Hymenoptera; family Trichogrammatidae; genus Trichogramma; species Trichogramma evanescens. The sequence continues at coordinate 4,980 of CACVKI010143530.1, read as the reverse complement.
CTCGCGAGCGACTTCATGTATATTGGAACAGCTTGCACACAAATTAAAAACATATTATCTAGGTTATAAGCGTGAGAAGAAGTGTTAATTTATTGTTAATATTTGATAAAAGCCGAGGAGAAAATTCCTTGTGAAAAATCACACAATTACTTTTGGTTTTATTGTTAGATCAACGAAGTTTCGAATTAACTAAAATGTTTTTTATAATGAATGAACGAAGATCAAAAAATTTATCGTACCGGAAATAAAGTATTATTACGACTATAATTGTCTGATTTTTATCAGTTATTTTTCTTCGATGCATTATGCTGATTTATTTGTCTTTTCTGTTTATATATATATATAAAAAAAAATATACGATTATATCAAAAGAGCTTTAGACGGACTTATCGATGACGTCGCCAGTTACGTGTGTACAGTAGTTTAGTTTCACAACTAAGTATTTAAGTAAAACTCAAATTATCTTGGTACGTATACTCGCTAAAAGAATTTTTTTAGAATACACGTAGAGTGATTCTAAGAGACCACGGAATTACTCGATGCAAAGGACTGCGTTAGAAAAGTGATGCTGATTTTTATGATGACTAATGTGATGTTTCGTTTTTAAATGAACGTGATAAGCTTAATGAAATATTATTTTTTATCGGATGTTTTAGCGTCTAACGATTAGCTAGCAGCTTAAAAATAATAATTGATTCAATTTTTCAAATGTGAATTATAGTGAATAAGGAAAACAGTTATTGAACTCAAATTAAGCTCGAAAAACTTCAAATAATTTTAAAAAACAAACCGCAATCCTCATGAAAATTTGAATTATTTTTTTTTCACTACTTTTTAGCTAGAGTAATTTTTTGGTCTTAAAAAATACTCTAAATATTATATTATTTTTGTAAATATTGAAGTAACATCGTGTATAGTGTTTTCATCTGTGTAGTAACACAAGACACAAATATCAATCTAGTATTCATTATACATTCATTTCTTTTTTTTAGAAGTGAGCATCGTTATAGAGATTTCTTAAAGATAAATCACAGAAAAAAATAATAAAAGTAGTGATTCTCGGCAAAATTTGTTTCAAGCCTCAAGTGCCTTATTGTGAACTCTTATTGAACAACAGAGTCATCTCAAACGTAAAAAGCATGTACTCGTATGAAACTAAAATCAAAGTAAAATTTTATCATGTTCATCAAAAATGAAATATTTAAAACCCATTCTTTAAAATCCAAATAATAAAATTTAGGAGCTTGAAGGTTACGAATAAAAATTCTCGCTAGTAAGGATTATCTTAATTCGACGATATTTTTGTCTGAATATAAATAAAGCTGCCATTGCTAATTATCAGTTTGAATACTTCATTCGTTTATTTTTCAATCCACCTTCATCACTTGAAAAGTAATTTATTTTATGCACACTGCATAGCAATTAATTGAATAATTATCCTCAATTGTTTTTGTCGTAAAAACCTGTCAATGCTATTATCATATTTTTTCACTCTAACGTCTAACCAAATGAGCTTTCATTCATACGCAGTGCAAATTAAAAGATCTTTTATTTCTGCTAAGAAATCAAGTGCCCAGTGCTAAAGAAAAAGTTGAACAATATGAAAATAATTTGAAAAAATATGTATCACAGGTACCCATCAAAGTTTTCAGATACTCATATGAAACCATTGATTTCGTAGACAAGCAAAACAAAGAAATATCCATGTAAAAGGTAATATTTTCATACTCCATTGTTCTGCTGGAACTTTACCTGAGAAATTTTAAATAATTAATAAAACATTGATAAAGTTCTGTTTCTAAGAACTTATAATGTTTGATATAACTTTATTTTTTTATTTTTTTTACTTAAAAAAGACTTTCTTTACAATGAAAAGCATGTAAATATTTGATTAATTTAATTCCTAGTAACTCGTATACTTTTATTAGAATTTATTTCAATTTTGGCCTTGTTTTGGTTTTTAGTTGATATAAAATAAAATACTCATTACCTTTGAATAAGATTTTTCAATGTTAGTTCAACAAATTGTTTTCGGATAGTCCAAATGACAATAATCTCTCATTATTCATTTGGTATCTTACAATGCTAGTATATTATAGTATACTTTATGGTTTTATAATTAAATTTAGTTTTTTGACGTACTTACACAATTCAATTGAAGCAGTATCAATTGCCTATTTTCACTGTATTTCATTTTTCAGTATTTACATTAATGAAAAATATTAAAATTTTACAAAATGAGAGCTTACTAAATATTTACCATTATTAGTGTTTTTGAGCAAAATAATTGTAATTTGTTCATTTTTATTTCATTTTTCTTTTTCATAAAATCTCTTTGATATTTCTTTTTTTACATTTCTGATTCGGTCTGAGGAAAAAGTATTTGCATCTATTTTTAATTAGAAAATGTACTTTTTAGCGGAACTCAAAATTTAACGAAACAAAATTGTAGAACTAATTTAAAATAAGGAAGTATATTAATAAAAAGCCTTGTGTGTTTGTGTTTTTTTTTTCTTAAAGATACAATAGAAATACTGTTCCTTTTTATTATTCAATATCATCAGTTCAATCAAACTTATTTACAAAACATGCATAACTTCAAGCACACAACCCCTAATGTTTAAAAAAAAAATGGACTTATTATTGTATAACTATATTCTTATGAATTTCTTTAAAAATTTAAATCACAGTTCTTGCTTCTCAATATTTAGATTGCACAATGCCTGTACTGAAAATTCCATGGTACATTCACACTTATTTGGTTTACTGACAGACAGTAATTGGTTTTTTGTTCCACATGTTGAAGTTACAATTGTTGATCTTACAAGTCTTCCTTCAAATTTTGCTTCAGTATGCTTAGTTCTTTCATTTTGAAGGTGAATCCATTCTCTCCATTGACCTAAGCTTATTTTACTACCACCAGATTTTGAACACCCAGTAGCTTGACCCAATGCACAAAAAATATAAACACTCAAAGTCTCTGTAATCTTAACTGACTATATAAAACAGAGAATTATTCGTCCATAATCAACATGTTCTTGTCCACCATTTGAATTTGATTCTTTTATGTAGTCTTTGCCTTTCAACTTCATGAATTTCATCATCATATTCCATTTGTTTCTCTTGTTCTTTATTTTCTTGATCTCTTTGAAATGAAATGATCAAGATGATTTTTTTGTTAAAAAAGTTAATGCAATAATGTTAAATATTCATACTCGTTATGAATAATTAAAATTCAATTAAAAAGTGAAAACTTACTTTTTTCCAGAATTAAAAATGGTTTGACATTAGTCAGGCAATATCAATAAATTCTTGCATAATGAGTTTTTCAATATTATTCAAGAAATATAATGCTTGTTCTCTCCTGACTTTGCCATTACGATTCGTATTAAAGGTAGTTTTGGTTTGTAGTTCTGCAACCAAATTGTACCATTTGAGTCAGAATCTAACAATTTGAAATAATCCTTAGCTTCAAATTCTTCGTCTTCTTTTTGTTGAGAAGCTGGTTGCTTTATTTGAGGTGGATGATTGTACATTTCGAAGGATGCAGCTTCTCGTTTTCAGCCCGCTTTTTAACTTATTCAAGCTCTTGTTTTGATAATTTTGTTTCTATGCGAGTAGTTTAGAGCTTTGTCAATTAAGACTGACTTTTAATTTGCAATTATTAACCACGAGTAATATACTCTTGACATATTTCATTGCCTTCTTTGGCAAATGGCTTTTTGTTAGATGTGTACTCATTGCTGGCATCACAGCAATCATACACTGTATCGCTTACCCAGAATGAAGGAATGTATACAGATTGAAAAACTGGAAATATTGTTTTTATAATAATTTTCTGTGAAGTATGCTATTGTAAATGAAGTTTAATCAAAAAGCGATATGTAAGTAAGTATTTGTCATGTATAAGTAGTAGATCGTACCTGTATTTTGATAGTTGACAGTATCATTGTGACCGACGACTGTAACAGGCTTGTCGCTGCCATCCTCGCAGTCACAGAAATCGTCGTTGATCTTCGAAAACGATATCGTTCAACTTTCTACAATTGTACATTTTTTACGAACTATTAATTACTCAAGTAAAATTCTTTAGTATATTTAGTTTACTAATAGTAATTCAATGGGTGGCAGAAGCTGGACTTCTGCAATTGGCTGGCCAATCAGAGCAGAAACAGTGCAGCGAGTTTTTTGAACCGTTCAAAAGTAATATTAGCATCCTTGAGGGAGTCTTACATTTATACACATGTGTAAGAATGTAATACTGTAAAGTGTTGAGCGTTCAAAAGCACATAACCCCCAGATTGACGAAATTTTCTGTTCGCGATTTTTTTCCATATTTTTGTCTTTGAATTTACTAATAAAATTTTAATAAAATATTTCAGTCTTTTTCTTCGTAAAAAAAATATTAAATAAAATAAAATTATTAATCTTATGGGAAAAACAGGAAGCCCTGTCAAAAACGCCAGCGTCGGCCGCTCAAACTAATTTTTTTTCTTATGAGAATTAATATGAGAAACGCCACGCTCTTTCCTTTTACCGCTTGGGGGCTCTCATCGACGACGAGCCTTAGTGATCCTCTAGGGAGTGATACGCATAACAGACCGCCATATTGGCTAATGTTTCAAAACCGGAAGTCCAGAAGACGAGCGCTATTTTTGAATTTGAAAGCAAACATAAACAATTCTTCCGACATAAAATGATCCCGTAATATTTTCATTATATCAAGTATACATTATATAGGATTTTTTAATAAATTCAGAGTTGATTTTACTTATCAAAATTTATTGTACTACCTCAGAGATATCATTTTAAAATAAAAGCTTCTTTTTGAACTTCAGAGTGTTTGAAAAATCAACTTTATAATACGGGGTTTTAGATACACAATTTGTTCAGTATTTCTTATTTACACCAAAAATAATAAATAAATAAATACTTGAATAAAATAATAATAGATATAAAAAATATTTACATAAAAAAAAA
>CACVKI010143529.1:0-11211 GCA_902732785.1 Trichogramma evanescens | reverse complement strand
TTATAAATGGTTGTTCTTTCACATCTAAAAAATTTTTTTATTCTTATATTTTTGAACAGCATGTGGAATGTTTTTTTCCTTTTAATATGAAATGCTTATTGGAGGACATTCATATATGAATTGATAAAGAGTTATAGCATATAAATTATGTAATAAATACACTGCAACAAAAATGAATCATCTTCAAACATTATGTTATAAGCATAAATAAATTTTAAAGAAACTGAAAAATTTNATTGCGTAATCAAAAAAATTCAGCTATATTTAACAAAATTTTTCGAAGTAAGGAAAGCTTTCTTTACATTATGTTGTAAGGTTTGCATCGATTTTGATTGAGACGGCCGGGCAAGTTCCAGTATACTTTGAATTTGCTTGTTCAAAAAAATTAAGTAAGCTCTCCAGATTACGTGAACCTTGTACTCATGAGTTTTTGTGCGAGAAACTATCGAGAGGATTTTTCCGACGCTGGGCGCTGGATTGTTACTGGGAGCTGATGACAAGTATTGTTTTTAATTTTTTCCAGCGAGTAAATAAATTTAAAAAATTATTATTGGCTTATTTTTATAAGCACACCATCATTAGAAGTAAAAGATCATTCATCAAAAGTTATCTACACACAAATCAAAATTATAAATATTGAAAATAATTATACTATACCATAATCAAGTACGCAACATTTCGAGTTCTCATTATGCCCCCTGCAGGCTTTGTATTTCATAGTACAAAGAAGGTTAATAATAAATAAATAAATAAATTTCGAGTAATTGAATTTTCCTGAAACTATTGTTTTAGTGAAACTTTCATGGGTATCGAAGAATTGACCCGTAAAAAACTAGCGAGCGAGCGAATGCGATCATTTTAGGATTAAATTCAGGGATCAACTCATTACGTTTGAGATGAAAATGTCGATTGACAAGACTTGTGATTCAGAAGTATAGCTTCATTTTGGATGCGTTTGACTAACTAACCATCTATTTAATATTTACAGGTACTTTTTATCAGCTAAAATTGTTATAATTGATACATAACACAAAAGGTTTAGTTAGTAGGTACATGAAAATACAAAATAGAATATTTCTATGAGAAAGCTCTTTGCCAATGATTTGGCAGTGGTTTTTAATGTTTAGTAATATTTAATATTCCAAGTTTAAATTAAAAATAATCCTAATGACGATGGAGTACCAATTACTTCGAGATTGCAACCTTTGTGTCAAACTTTTGAATCCAAACTCAAAAATATTTAAAAAAAAAAATATTGATCATAACTTATTTTTTAGAAAAAAAAACTGGCTTTATTATTAAAAGTAAAAGTTGATTAGTATTATTCATTGTATATTGTAAGTAATAAAAATAGAATGTATGGTTGTAAAATAAAATCTATAATGATCTTATAAAAACATAAAAAAGGAAAATTCACATTTAAATCAAAACAGTGTAGCTTCAAGTAGTTATCTTTAAAAAACATATACTTTCACTGGTTTACTGTGAATAAAAATTTAATTGATAAAAATTGGAAGAAACTAATTGATAATTATAGCTATGATATTGATACAATATTGATGACGAGATCAGTAATGGTTAGTCACTGTTAGTTACTGTTGCATGATTATGAATTTCATACTTTTTACCACTTTTCAAAAAATTAAATATTTACCATTTAATTTTTCAATTTGAATACATATTTTTATTATTCTTTTTTTATATAAGGTGGCTATCAAAGACTTTCTAGAAGTTCAAATTCTGATGGTTTGGCTTTCAAAAAAAACTTTGTAAATATTGTTTTAAAAAAATGAATGCAGTCATGTTACTCATGAAGAAAAACTTAAAATGTAAGGTGATTCACACATACAAATAATTAAGAATTTGCTTGCGAATAAGTTTCATTGAAAATAAATATAATGTTGAATATATTTTAAATTTTGCTAAAACAAATAATTCAAACGATGCACTAATAACTCTTAAAAAAATTACATGGAGCAAAAGATTGATATATTGAATAAATTGTCCATTGTAAAGACATTAATTAAATAAACTTATACCTTCAATTTTAAGAATTAAAATTTGTTGTGCAAACTGGTTTAAATTAGCTTTTACCGATAAAGAAGAACACACCAACCTACACTTTATCTTTGACGTTAGCAGAAAGTTTCTTACTTATCACTACACTTTGAGCAATGAAAAAACAAGGATTATCAAAAAAAAATAAACAATAATTCAAAAAATACACTTTTCATTTCAACAATTTATTGATCATCCATCATCTGTACCAATCTTTTTCATGCTTAAAAAAAGAAATAGTAGTAACTGAATGGCGCCTCTGTGAAGCATTATGTAATAATTTTTCACTAAACTATCTCCTATGTTTCATTCATTTCCAAAATTTACAATGATTTCGGTTAAACATTGTTAAATGTTCTCTACTTCTTGTCCTTCTTGGGTTTCAACATTTGGTAAACGATGATGAGACCAACCGCGGCATATGTAGCCTTGGCTACCTGCAAAAAACCAAAATAATGAATCGAATTGGTATCTCGTTAACAAACGATAAATAACGAGTGGTCTCGTAACATCACAATGCTACAGATTATCTCAACGACGTGGAGGTTAGATTTGCACAACAACTTACATTTGCTCGGCCATAGCCAGTCTGGCTGTTGAAAATTCTGCTCAGACCAGTGAGTTTTTCCGAGCCTGGAGGATCTACGTGACCGCCGGACATTTTGACGAGCTTGATTTAGATTAAAATCCAAAGAATAGACAAGTGAGAAATTCTCTCTCGGATCTGATTTCAGTAAACGTCGTTTTTCTGGTCGTCTGCAACGTACTACTTTTTGCAGTGGCGTTAGCACCGACGACGCAGGTCCACGTGCGCGCAATCCGATTGGCTGCTTCATGCGATCCGCGCGATTTTGCAATTTACGAAATGAGTCAGGCGAAAAACTATTTTCAACGATTCTCGTGAGTCATTTATTATTTGCATAATACTAAACATTTGCAGCATTCTTATAGATAGAAAAAACTTAGAAAAATTTTACAAAAATATAATATTAGCCTACATTCACCATAATAGTCATATTATTATCATAATATAGTCAATATTAACAAATCATAGTAGATTCTAATTACAGCATTTTTCGAAATATATTTATATAGATTTACTTTGTGTGAAAAAATGTGAAACTTAAAAAATAATAAATCATGATTTACAACTGCATACCATCACAGTCAATACTCTTATGGTTCACAGTTACGCTGCAAATTCTAGTTGTCGAAAAGTTATATTAAAGATTTAAAAAAATTTAAATAAAATGAAACTTCGAGGTTTCAATCATCTGATTAAACTGATGAAATGAAGAAACTTATTCAGTAAGTAATTATCCACACATTTTTGTTAATTGAATACCATGCAATTTCATGATTTTGTAAACACCAATACATTATTGTATTGCAATCTATTATTGAATAAATCTGCATTTGGAAAACTAAATGTTTCAGTCTTATTTTATTAAAAATCAATGTTGATTTTATGCTTTCGGCAATCAATGTTTATTAATATTGTAGATTACAATTGTCGATTCGCAAATTTTTTACTTTCTTAATCACTCTAACAAATTATAATTATAATCACTATTTACACGCACGAAAGCTAAAGTCACAATGCTTGAAGAATTGAACTTGCACATCTTATGTGCAGCTTTTATGGTTGAATGTAAAATAATAAGCTGTAATTAATTATTCTAAGAAATTTGAAATAAGTCACTATTATTCTAAATGATATACACTATTGCTGACGTAATTTAAAGGCCTAAATCAACACTTTATGAGGTCGTTGATTTCAAAGAGTCCCTAAATTCTCTGAATTTGACCACTGAATTCTAAAAAAAATGATATTACGTTAAATTTTGTAATAATAATAAAATTATTTCGAGTACTTACCAGTACGTCAAACAATATTTCACTACGAAACTTTTCGTATATAATTTTTTCTAAGTCTAAATTATCTTTATGTTGTTTCATGATTGGAACTGCATCACGAACATGGCTAGCTTTCAAAAACATGAGCTTCTCTAATATTTCTAACATATCTATCAAAGATACGAGTGTAAATTGATAGGTAGGAAAAATGTTTTTATTTTCGTCACGATCGGCAAGAATTTCACTTCTAAAAATATGTTTAAAATAAGTTATTAAGTAAAAAATCGACGTTTAAAGATTTATTGAAAAACGATCATCTTACTTGTTCAATTGATCGAATAATTCGGGATACGAATCTTTATCCACATATTTAAAATCCACATGTACTTCACATACTTCCAAGAGTTTAAACAAGACTCTTTGATCAACTAAGTTGGTAAAAGCCTTAGTCATCTCTCCAGCAGTAATCCAACCATCATTTTCTAAATAGAAAATGTGGACAAGTTTTCTACCGCATCTTTCGCTCAAACCTAAATTCCCAAATTAAGATGAGTTTAATTACAAGACACTTTCGCAAAAACAAAATACATTTATTTATACTTACAAATTTTTTTGAATGAAGGTGCAGTTTTAGTTTCGATATTATCATCTGTAGTAGGATTTATTTCGGGAGAAGAGTATTTACTGTCTTGAATTTCAGGTGCTGCATTATTATCCGATGCAGAATCATTTTCAGAAGAATGCTCATTGGCAGTTTGTTTTTCAGGTGTTGTATTACTATCTAATGCAGAATCAATTTCTGAAGAATAGTCTTTAGTAAATTGAGTAAGATAAGTTTTTTTATTCAAATGCTTTACGCTGCTTTTTTCAGTCGAAGAGCTGCTGAGACGACGTTTACAAAATTTAGCAGCAAACTGAGAAGGGTATAGGATTTTAATGGTTCTCTTGGAAGATTGTACACTTGAATGTGTACTGACATCATCTCGTGTATCATGCACATCTCCCTGTTGCTCGAAAACAGATTCATCAGAACTTTTTTCAGAGCTTTTTTTAGCAACTTCGTGTTTTAAGGTTTCCTTTGAATCTCCATTACTAACTTTTATCTCTATACAAGGTGTTCCATTTTTAAATGTAAAACGTCGGTCTTCTGTCATCTCATCGTCCGAATAAACGCTTGGATCTTCAGAAAAATCGGACCCACCTTTAATTGGCAAACATAGGTCTTCCGGCCTGACGCTATCTTTAGCGCGTAAAACAACAGGAGAACTCTTTATCAATGATGTTAGCGATTGAAGGTAATTTGTCATCTTTTCTGGTTCTACGTTGTCAGATACATGATTTGATGATGGTTCAAAGAATTTATTCTCTTTTGAATCGTAGACTTTAAGAGAACTTAGGTTGCTGCTAAGATTTGAGATTGCATCATCGCGGTTGCATGGTTGTGATTTTTGGTGAACACTTCCTCTGCTTGAACGTGATGAATTGCTTTTTGTATCAGAGCCTGTTACTAAGATTTGTTTTGCCACATCATTTGTTAAATCGGCTAGTGATAAATTATTTTTCACTAATGATTTGATGACGGGTGGCTCGGATCTTGGGACAATTCCATCTGCAGAATCAGAGAAATCAATGAGATCAATAGCAGTCTGAGATTCTGATGACTTTTTCCTGTCACTTGGTCTCCTCTTAGTTTTCGATTTACGCTCTTTTTCACTTATGCCTATTTCGTACGACAATAATCTTTCGATAGGTGGTCTCGTGATCTGTGAAAAAATTATACATTTTAAAAAAAAACTTCAGATTTAGTAATAATAATTATGGTCATATGAAAGAAAACTGCAACACAATTTGATTAATCATTACTCATTTTTGCATGCACTTGATATTTAAAAATTATTATTACTAAATTTTGGGAAAAATACTTAGTGTAATGTGAATAAAACACAAGATAGGAGGTTTTTCATATAATAAGAAATCAATGTTTATGTTGTGAAATTTTTTATTCACTAAAACATTACAAAATTAACATATTAATACTTAAAAACAACATTAAGATTTTCCCAAAATTTATGAATATTCAAATACTCAAGTATGAAAATAAAAAATATATTGTATATATTATTATTGTAATGATTATATCTAACTTGTACTGGAAAACATTTAAATTACAACAAAACTACATTCAACAGATATTATTCAGTTCACCATTACAATTGCATTTTTCTACATCTTTGACATTTTTAACTACTGACATTTGCATAACAGTTATTCAAAGACTAGAAACTAAGTTTATAAAATTTAATGAAATCATATCGTTAAAGGATAAAATTTTTGATAAACAGCAGAGAACATTTAATTTTGTTTATCAATAATGGTTTTTTTTACTCTGAAAATTAATTTTAAGTATTTTATATAAGAAACTAGACTGCAAAGAGCAAGTTTTATGAATAGCTTGAGACCAATTGATGGGGTTCATTCTGCCATGACCACCATAAGATGTGTAAAAATCATTTGACTGATTATCAACATCAGTTTTTGATGAAACAGAAGATTTTGAATGAAAACTTTCACTACATTCTTTATCATCAAGTTGAGTAGAGGTTGCAAATTTTTCTAGAACATTTTCATCTCCAAAGAATTCTCTACTACTAAGAGATGTTACACTTACTGATTTTTTCAAAATATGAGAATGATCATTTTTTTGTGGGAATAATAACTCTTTATAAAGATCAGCTAAATTTGTTTTTGATGACGAATCAAAATCAGGCTCATCTCTTACTGCATAAACAGTTTCAGCACCAGAACTGTCTAATGAACTGTGCAGTACAGACATTATACTACCAGATTCCAAACACTTTTTGTAATGCTCAAACGGAAAGTTTTTCATTATACAAACCATTTTACCCCAGTCAGCCAAGCCATTTTCTACCATCCAATCATTAATGTGAAGATCGTTGAAATCATCACTGGTGTCAGTCAATGCTACAGTCAATGAGTTTTGCTTTAACAGAAAAGTATTACAAGTTTATAATCATTAATTTAAACATAATGTAAATAACAAAGGGGAAATGATTACTTACTTCTTCATCTATACCGGAAATTGAAGCTACCAAAGGTATACCCCAGACCTTAGATGTGAATCTTTTAGTCGATACAGTTGGCCAATCTGTAGAATCTAAGGGTACAACATTATACAAAGCACAAGGTATTGCTTGAATAGGCAGAGTAGCAAATTTTTTTTTCAGAAAGTAGATGTCATTTGGATTGTATGTTTTAACGGTCCCATAATCATAGAAGAAAATCTGTGGATAATGATTCAATATTAAAATTCTTTGTGATGACCAAATTTCCAAAATAAATTAAACTGAAAATACTCACAGTCACATATCCATCAGGTTTAGTTTTCTTTACCATTCCTCTGTGCCATTTATGATCAAATCTGCAAGCAATATTCAATCCAGGCTCAATGAGGACTTGAGGTACTTTCAAATATCGTACATCCTTGTCAGAACTATATTCCAAACTAATAAATAATATTCATTCATTAAATATTCGAAATTTATAAGACCAAATTTAATGTTAATTTACTTACTCTAAAAGTTCCATCATAGCTTTTAATTTTTTTATATTTTGTCTAAGATGTACCCAGAAGAATGATGGTGTGAAAACTTCAGATACTACAACTTCTACATATTCTTCATAATTTGTATCTATTGATGTAACATGTACAACATCTAAAGAGTCTTTTTTGGTCAAAACATTTTCAGGAATCAATGATTTTGATACATCTGCTGACTAATAGACATACAAATTGTTATCAGTTTAAAAAATTTAATATTAAAACTGTAAAATATGATATATTACTTACCAATTTTATAGGAACTGGATCTTGTGAATCTTTCACATAATCTTTGAAGTTATACAATGAAGCTAATGGTTTTTTCGCATTTAATTGGTCATTGCTTATTTTGCTTACAACCATCGATCGATTATTTGCATCAGGAGGTGTAACAATTCGACAAATATCATCCAACGATGTTAAAAAAGCCAGTATGTTCTGAAAACCATATTCTTGAAATTCAAATTCTATACCATACTCGTTTTCATAAATTTTTGGTAAATCTGAACACCATATTCCTTCTGGATTATTTTGCAATAATTTCTCTAGACGCAGTTTTAATTTATCATTGACAGCAAATTCTTTTGGAACTTCAGGATAACCATTCGATTTTTTATCAATTGATAAATTATTGAATTCCTTGGTTGTACTGCAGTGAGCTGTATTTGTTTCATTTTTTACATTTGAATTTGTTTTACTATTTTGATATGATTTTGAAATGTCTTTGTGGTAATGATTGTTATTAAGTACATCTATACTTTTATGGGCTGAGTCATGATTGAGAGAATTTGATGATTTCATCACACATATAGGCTTTGGTAATGGTGATGGAGTAATGACATTAGCTGGTGTTGAAGTAACGATATTTGCTGGTGTTGGAGTATTGATGTTCGCTGGGGCTGGAATAGTAGCCGGAGCTTTGGTAATTTTTTTCATGAGATCTTTGAAATAAACAAAGTCATTGACAATTTCAATATCAGGTATTTGTCTCAAATGTGCATTCAAACTGAAAATTGTGTAATGATTGCTTCGATCAAGCAACGCATTGACTTTGAACAGCAATTCAGACTTTCTGATACCCGTTGGTTGATCATTTTTAGTCATGTTATATCTGAACTCACGTAATACATCCGACAAAAATGTTATCGGATGATTCTCTGGTATTTTTGCAGGTATTGTCATATTGGGCCTCCTATAATTGGACCCAGTGTTGTACGTCGTATTGCTTTGGTTGCTGGGCTGACGCGAATTGTAGTTAGTTTGATTGCTCGGCTTCAAACTTTTATAATAATTATTATTATTACTACTAAAATTATTGTAGGAAGGTCTGCGAACAATCGGGGCGGCTTTTCTTTTTTTCGTCGGAGGTGCTCTCTGTTTGTACACGAGGTCACTGATGTGTGCCGATTTTTCCGTGTCTACGTGCTTGACGCACATCTCGCCAGCCCTGTTCTTCACGAACCTCGTCGTGTCCGGTATTTTGGATAGAAACTCGATCAAGTTTTGATAGCCAAACTCGCGGAACGGTATCCTTTTGCCCTCGAGCTCGAAGTACATGCTGTCCAGGCTCACCGGCTTCACGTCTACCTTGATATTGGATATAAGCAGCGAACGTATAATCGACTTCACTTCCTTGAGCTTGGCCTCCTTGCCGGAACACGGTGGTGCACCGGTCATTTTGATACCTTTTATTTTCTATCGATGTCCGAAGCGACGATAGCACCGCACCGATCCGAATCACTGCTTGTACTTGTTATGTCCTTTGTTATCACAAAAACGAATCACAGCCGATAATTTTAAAAGTGCAGCACTACAGTTTTACAGCGACGAGTCTCGTAGGACCGTTGTTCAATCGCGACGATAGAAATCGAATTGCTTTTTTTTGTGGTGCGTGCGTGTCCGACAAAGGTCTCGGGGCAGTACACACACAGTATAACACAACACACGGTGTGCGAATAACGCGACCCGAGAGAGCCGATGATACTGGCGCGCTGCGGCAGCTTCCACTTATTCAAATTCTTGGAATGTTTTCAGTCGCACGATCAAAACAAAGGCCTCTGTATGCGTGATATATAAGTAATAGCTGTATATATCTCGAGAGATGTAATATAGAACTTCTTTGCGAGTCAATTGACTGCATGCGGTCGTACGGTAGCTGTATTATATATTTATGAGGTGCTTGGTCGTAACTCGCGAAATTTGAAATGAAGCGAGGCGACAACGGCACAAGAATACAGGACCGGCCCGCCGGTTTTTTTTTGTTTACCCCCACTTCTCCGTTGAAAATGACTTTGTCTCGCGGGGTTACGCACAAAGGAGAGACGAAGAAACGGGTGCACGCCATACTGCTTGGTTTGTTGTTTTTATTTTTTTTGCAAATAACGTTCGATGTGATATTGGACCTTACGTGATCGTACTTTTTCGATATCCCTTTTTTCGTTTCTCTTATCAAATAGTCCGATAATTCATTTATTCTTCTGTTTATTCGGCATGCCAATTCAATATTTAAGAAAAATGCGTGATTCGTGAATGAAATTGCGATCGATTCACGTTTTCGTAATGGACATAATAAAACGTGTGAAACTAAATAAGGTTCTTATTGTAATTGTTTTTTACTTAGGTTTTTTAAAAACAAAATTCTCCGGTTTTTCCATTCAAGTCTTCTCAATTCATCCACACCAATCTCACAAAACCAACCGCTCGAGCTGAATTTTAACATGTTACATTTCAAACATTTTGTTGATTTGTTACATAATCAAAAAGGCGTTGGTAAAGGACTAGCTTCGAGTAGCAATTCCTTGAAATGTAATAGTAGAAGGCTCTTTCGAGTCTTATAAAGAAATCTATAGAAAAGAATCTATAGGAAATATCCAATTTGATTTAGCTTGTCTCAATTGATTTTTACATAACTCCCCATTGTTCTCGTTATCCATAGATATGTAAGAAAATGATGAAAATAATATTCGAAATAAATTCAATTAATAATATATGGAGGATAAATTCTCGAAAAATTTTTCATTTTTAAAATTTGTTTCTTGAGTATTAATTATTATGAGTGAATAACAATTGGGAGCTATGGACTCTTCCACAAGCGGAATGAAACACGCTACAAATAAACAGGTATAATATAGATAAATCAGATTTTTAAATTAAACATTGGAAAAAAATCTTCATTCGGTTATCATTGCAAGCATTTGAAACCTTTCAAATCTCGTCATCGAGCCGCGTTTTCAGAAACTCGTGGCGCTAGTTGTTAGTCGTCGATAGTGATCCTCTAGGGAGTGATACGCATAACAGACCGCCATATTGGCTAATGTTTCAAAACCGGAAGTCCAGAAGACGAGCGCTATTTTTGAATTTGAAAGCAAACATAAACAATTCTTCCGACATAAAATGATCCCGTAATATTTTCATTATATCAAGTATACATTATATAGGATTTTTTAATAAATTCAGAGTTGATTTTACTTATCAAAATTTATTGTACTACCTCAGAGATATCATTTTAAAATAAAAGCTTCTTTTTGAACTTCAGAGTGTTTGAAAAATCAACTTTATAATACGGGGTTTTAGATACACAATTTGTTCAGTATTTCTTATTTACACCAAAAATAATAAATAAATAAATACTTGAATAAAATAATAATAGATATAAAAAATATTTACATAAAAAAAAA